>CATKHM010001325.1:0-10113 GCA_949751825.1 Blepharisma undulans | reverse complement strand
ATGATGCTGCCATGCGATCATAGCTTTCATGTAAAATGCTTAAAGGACTGGGTGGCAGTAAAAGGAGTGTGTCCTATGTGTAGGACACGATTAATTTAAGAATTCAATTGAATTTTTATTGCCTATAGTCAATAGAAAATATTAGTTTTTAAATTTTAAGGATTTCTTATCAAAATAATATTTACCTAAAAGAGATATTAAAAATTTCATATTATAAATACATTATATAATCAATTATAAGAATAACTCAAAGCACAAAATTTTCCGATTTTTTGGTACAGCACTGGGCATCATTATATTGTTTCATCAATTACTGATGGCATTTTAGCTGTTAACTTTTATTCAGATTCTAAAACAACTGATTCTGGAAACAAATTTCCATAATCATTCCTATAGAAGAATTTATTTTTTTGCATTATTGTTGATCAAGACAATTCTTTTTAAAAGTCAATTTGACGACATTTATTTAATTGAGAGACACTTTAAATACAAAGATAATTTTAATTATAAAGTTATCACTTAATATATAAGGTAATTAGAAAGGGAAGTCATTTTTGGACTCTTTTTTTAAAAATAGTATATTAAAAGATATTAGACTAATATAAGGTGTGTAATGATGCTATACATGAAAAATGCTTAAAGAGCATGAGTTCTTCAAAGCTTCAATTAAGTTTTATTACAAATAACCAAAAGAAAATATTAGTTTTTAAGATCCAAGTAATTCTTATTAAAATAATATTTATTATATTATTTGAGAAACTAACAGTATGAATACGGCTTTATATAATAATTATTATTTCATTCTGCCTATCAATTTATTCAATTTATCTGCTCAAGCTCTTTAATCATCCAAAATTTCAATTGAAGAAACTTTTAAATGATTCCACACTATATTTATGATGAATTTATTTTAAATAATCTTATTTAAATATAATTAAGTCTTTTAGACTTGCCAGGAGATGATTCAGTATCATATTTAAATAATTGCTCTTCTTCATTTTTTGCAGGACTATCTTCTTCCTCATTTTTTGTAGGAGTGTCTGAGTACATCGGTAAATCAGTAGAGAAACTTTTTCTATTTGAATTTATATTGAAAATAGCTGTTTCTCCTTTCTAATTGTAAAAGTACCTTATTTTTTATGCCATTATCAGCTCCTGCTTCTATAAGCAGGTTATATATTAATTCATTCTGCTGAAATACTGCCAAGTGTAAAGGAGTTTCCTCATGAAAATCTTGGATATTTATATCGAATCTTTGTCTTAATAAAGATTCCACTGTTTCTTTTTGGTTGAGAAACACAGCTAGATGCAAATAAGTTCAATTAAGCTGAATAATTTTTACATATTTTAAACGAGTTTGCTTATCGAGATTTGTATATTCGAAGGTAGAATTGCCAGAAATAATAGCCTCCATTGCAGTAGAAGTCTAATTGTGAAATACTCGTGCGTTTTTACGCTGTTTGGAAGAAAAACAAGTGCCCATTTTCTTAAATGGTAAAGATTATCTAAAATTCCAATAATTGTAGATGTTTTACTAAATAGCTTATTCCATATATTTTGATTAATACATAAAATATATGAATAGAATAATAAATTTATAATGAAACAAAGCCAAGCCTCAAAAGTTTGCAGAGAAGATGAAAATACTGCAAAAATGCTGCAAGAAGAAATAGATAATAAAACTGAGGAAATAGAAAAACTGAAAAATCATTTGGATCCATTCAAACATTAATTAAAACATCGATTGATAATTTTTTGTTGAGATCCCGAATAGAAGATGTTATGGCTCCTTATGGAATATCACTGCAAAATATTCATAATTTGTTTAAATACAGCAGAAAAAACAATTTCATAGTTGATGAGAAAATGATTATGAATTATGAATCTCTTAATATTGCGAAAAATCTAGGCTATTTTTTTGATGAATCTTTTGAAGATTATAGTAAAAATGCATCCATAATTATGAAGTTCATGAGAGTTGAGCAGTCCTCTAATGCAACAAAATTTTGTTTTATTTGCTTCAAGTTTTATGACAGGGATTGCCAAGAGAAAAATCATTAACATATATTTCACATTTTTATATATTTGTATATTTGCCAAAAAATTAATATGCTTTTCTACTTTTTTTTTTGCAGTAACGATTTGTTTTTCTGCTTAAATACAATAACAGTTGCACATATGTGAGCTCAAACAAAACCCATAGAGGCTATTGAATTAATTGCTGGAAGAGAAGAATATGGAGAATGAGCTTGCGCCAAACATTAATTTGAGAAAATTAAATAAATTAAATCATGAAACGGGAAAATCTGTTAATTTAAACTTTGCCAAAGGGCATATGAACTTAAACATGTAATTCTGAATGATATGTATATTTATTTTATTTTTTTTAACAAAAAAATTGATATTTTTCTATCTATTTTGATAAATTTTCTTCTTAAATCTTTCTCTTCGGACTCTAATAGCATAAATTCTTTACGGTTAATTGTAATCTATCCTCTATTGTAGAAGCAAGAATAGGGAATTTTCTGAAGACCTCATTATTCTAGGTCTCCAAAATTCCATTGAAATGGCAACAATTTCTTTAAAAGTATTCAAAGCATTTAAAAAAGCTACTTAAAATTTCTATAAATTTATTCATTAATGGGGCTTAGTTTCATTTTGCTGCTTTATTCTATAGTAATATTTAAAATTTTTATAATAAGATGGACGAAGAACGTTATTCCAAAGATGAAGAAGAATTAGGCTATTTAATAAGCAGAATTCGTGACTTTTATAACCTCTTCAAAGAATTTAAATTCAGGTACAAAGAATTTACTCAATTTTCAGAAAAAGCACCAGATCACATTTTCATAAAAGATCCAGACCTTCAAAGAAAGTTTCGTGATGAGTTTATAGAGAAATTATCAGAAATTCCTAGTCCAGCTCCTATTCCTTTATATCCAGACACTCTTCTTACAGAATTTTTATCATTGAAGCCTAATCCGCGGGCTGATAATTTTATTAAAACATTGAGTGAGTTTTACTACAATCAATCTACTTATATAAAACACTATAAGCTGAAATTCTTATTGAATTGAGCATATCTATCACAATTCATCCGAGTTGACCATCTAAATCAGCATGCAAACCACAGAATAGCAAAACTAACTGAACTTTTAAAGCTTTATAATAAGCGCTATTCCTTATTAACAAGTGAAGATGAAGCTGCAATTACAGAATCTATTGAAAATCCTTCAATTTTTGACAGCTTTATAAAAGACTACATCAATATAAAATCCAGCCAATTAACCACTCATAAAAGCATCGACAGATTTCTCCACCGTCTAAAGTGGCTTTGGGTTTCTCATAGGTCAGAAATATGAAAAAGATCCAATGAAATTCTATATGAGCTTAAACAGAGGTCAATAGAAAGAATGAAATTAATTACTGGAAGAGAAGACATAGGGGAATATAAGCTTGTCGTAAATCTCATGACAAATATTAATTTGAGAAATCTAAGAAAACAAAGAGAAATCATGAAAAGAGCAAAAGCTGTCCATTCAACTTTTGCGGAAGAACATTTGAACTTAAACGAGCAGCTTTTGAATTCTCATGTTGATGAAATTGATGGACCGCCTAGCTTTATTTTGAATAAAAAACAGCTAGCCAAAATTCTGGACTCAATTCGGAAAGAATTTGCATTGATTTCTAATATTGAAGAAGATAATGGGAGTTCTTTATTTTACCAAATATCTAATTTATTCCCAATTATTTTTCAAAATCAATCGAAAAGACTTGACTGAATTCCTGCAGAAAAATTCGAAAAAAATCAATTAGACATCAATCGACTTTCTAATGTAAATGCTTCCAAAACATATAGATCTCTACGAAGAAACTCTATATACGTCCCTATCTCTTATCAAACTTTAGGAAACAGACCAGTAAGAACCACCTATATCAAAAACGCCGATTGGCCTAAAAATCCAAGAATAACCCCTACAATCCCTGCCTGGCAGAAAAAACAATCCGCCCATCTTAAAAGTTTCCAAAAAATCGATAATTTATTAAGCAGCTCTTTTTTGATATTGGAAGTCCAAGACCAATCAGTAGTCACCAAAATCGTGGAAGAATTTTCTCACACTTATACAGAACGTGCAAGTAAGCGAGGAGTCTTGAGAAGCGAAGTGGGATTTTCTAATGATGATTTGCAGAAACGATATTTTGCATCGTTGATAAGTGATATCAGCATTGATATAAGTAGCACACAAGAGCAGGAAGAACCGATAGATCTGCCAATTCATAATATAAAAAGCTTATTTTTGTTGAGACTTTTGAAATCGAGGTTCCAAAAACAGTCAATTTTGAATATTTTGAATGCTATGAAATCTATTGAGAGAAGGATTTTTTTTGATATGCAGGATTTGATGCAGAGCCAAAAAACGAAATTACTTGAAAATATCAATAAATACGTCGAAGAAGAAAATATCACTCATTACTGGCCTGACAAATGTGCAGAATTATATGGAAGAAAAAACAACATTGAAACTATAGAAGGAGAAATTTATGTCCAAGATGAATTTGGGTATAATATTTTATATAAAGAAGCAGTCGACGATTTTAATGAGCTATTAGAAGAATTGAAAAAGCTAGGAAGTTTTTATATTGATAAGTTTGAGCTTTGAAG
Organism: Blepharisma undulans; assembly: GCA_949751825.1. Classification (NCBI taxonomy): domain Eukaryota; phylum Ciliophora; class Heterotrichea; order Heterotrichida; family Blepharismidae; genus Blepharisma; species Blepharisma undulans. The sequence goes on along the minus strand of CATKHM010001325.1, from coordinate 5,450 downwards.
TGAAGACCAAGGAGAAAGCTTTCCAGCTGTGGATAGGGATTTAATGCTGGGCGAACTGCTTGACGAGGAACTGAAATTCCAAGAAGAAAAACTAAAATTGGTATTTTTATATCATGAGCTATATGATCATGCAGTAGATGCAGAAATGCAAGGAACCATTGCAAAACAAATTTTAAATTTAATTGCTATGAGACCAAGATATTATCTCAACGGGTCATATTTCACACAAAGCTACTGGGCACACATAAACTCCCTTCAACAGCATTTCCAAACAATTAACATTATTTTAGAAAACGCAAAATCCTCACTTCACGTCCCAGAAATTTTTGAATCTTCATTAAATTCCAGAGAAATTGAAATTTTCGAAGAAATTTCTTATATCCACAAAGCATGGCCACTTCTTCAACAATGCATTGATGAGCTTTCTCTAATTCACCAAATAGAAACACCATTATTTTCAAGTGCTCTTGAGCAAGCGACATGAGAATTCACGCAACATGACTGACGATATTCTCAACTATCAAATCGTGGGCATTTTCCTGATGAAATTTTGATAGATCGTGGAGAACTTGTGACGACAATTATTTCTGAGCTTGAAAGAGAAGTCAGAGTAAAAAATTGGAGACTGCTGCCGAAATTAAGCTTATTGGCTGATGGCAGAAAAGGGCCTGTTGATAGTGATATGCCTAGTCTTCAACAGCTGTATTCGAATTCTTTAGAAATATGGAAATTTAAGTCTGTTTTGGAAAAAACACTTGAGGAAAGGGCTGTGCTTGAAGAAATTTACATAGCACAATGCAAGAAAATGGGCAAAGAAATCACTGAAGCTCCTACTGCAAACTGAGACGTTGGCTACTACATAACTTCAAGAGTCGACGAAGGGCCTGGCTCAAGGCTAGATTTTTCTCTTTCAGTTTTTGAAATCGACCCAACCTTAAAAGCAAATATTCATTTTGGAAATGCTCATGCTTTAAAAGCATTATTTCTCACTTGTGGTGTCGAAGAAATAAGAACAGTGACTGAATACGAAATAATGAATAAGCATCTATTAATGATTGCGATTCAAACAAATCAAGCTGCAATTGAAGACTCAGAAAAACAAATTTGTGATATTGAGTTGGCAAGAGATATTGCATATGTGCCAAAATTGTCAAAAGTGAAGTGAAATAATATGTTCGGGAGAAAAGGAGAAGGGCTGATTCCTGATAAGATTGAAAGAGAAGTAAAAAGGCTGCAAATAAAAATTTTGAGTGAGGCGAGTAGGTTTGGGTTTGATATAAAGCATAAAAAAATGAATCATAGAGGAAATCTTGAAAGAAATTACAAAAGAATTGCAGAAAAATATAAAACTATTTTTGATGAAGAAAATTTGCATCTCGTGCTGAGATATACAAGGTGTTTATGTGTGCAGGCTTATTGTAGTGAAGTGTTGAGAGAAGCCTACCATGATTCAATAAAATTGCAAGTAATCAAGGTTTTAAGCGAATATAGTTTACTTTTGAAATTAATGCCAGAAGATCTATATAAAAAGTTTATAGAAGAAAATCCAAAGCCAAGCCAACTGATAGACGAAGAAGGAAAAATTATAAATATTTTATATATACCAACAATTGAAGATATTTTAGCACTACCAAGCTTCACAAATAGTGAAAAATCAAGCTGGGTAGACTGGGATCCTTATTTAATAGCAGAAACCCCAGAAACATTCCACAAAAAAATGAAAAATCTTTTATTGAAAAATATTATGCCCCATGATTCCAGCAATGGATCTTCTATAAAAATTTTCAATGACTGGCATTTTAATTCATCAGTGAAAAATTATTTGGAGTTGCTGGTAAGTTTGAGCAGAATTTTTGGAATTTTATTATTTTCGTATGGAATGGAGCTTCCAGGAAAAGATATCAGTAATATGGTTGATTTATTGCTGTATGGAAATAAATATTGAAAAATAATTGAAGAAAAAGAAGAAACTGATTTAAAAGCATTAGCAGTTTTTCGGATGCTTAAAGAGAGCAGCCCTCAATTAGTTTTGTATGAGATTTTTAGGAAAATCAGAGATTTTTTTAAAGAAATGCAAAGTGAAATGCAAGCTTTAAATAAAACAGATCAGTGTAAATATATGATTTTTGAAGCAAAAAGGATTTTTCAATGTATGGCAATTTCTATATTTGAAAACTGAAACTGATGCATGGAAAATCATAATGAAAAAGACGGAAAAGAAGTTTTAGAAAATATATGTGACAGCTTCAGATTAAGAAGAAACAATTTTATCCATGGATTAAAAACTTCTATAAATGCAAAATCTTCAGAAAGTTTTCTCATAAATTTAGGTGAAAATTTAGTATTTGCTGATAATCATAATTACTTGAATTTTGGGCTTGAAGCAGGATCATCTGTCCTCAAATTATCTTCTACTTTTTTAGACTGTTCCAAGGAATGCAGAAAATATTTTTCAAATAATTTTTCTATGATAGAAAAAGACAGCAGAAAAATGGTTTTAAATAAAAATAAATTAGATACTGAATCAGCTACTCCTCTTGAAGTAGAACTTGAAGCTTGAAAATTAAAATTGTCATGGCTTTCATATAAATTCGAAATTGATATCCCTTGCGCTTCTCAAGACTATTTGTCGCTTATAAGAGAATATAATGACACCATAAAAACCAAAGCTTCTTTTCTTTCACAAAAACAAAAATTCCCTGAAAATTTATTTCTCAAATTATTTTTCCAGATTTCTTTGTGTAAAGAATCAATAAATTTACTGCAATCTCAATTAATTAGCCTTATTGATACTACAGGCTTAGACATGGGTATAACAGGAAACTCAGAATTTGCTTGCAATTTTGATAAAAATACCCATATAAAAGATCTCCGTCCAGGTGATATCCATAATTTTATAAATAGAATAAGAAATAGAGGAACTGCAATAGAAGCTCCTACATCAGGAAAGTCATTTACTTTTGCGTTATCTGACGTAAATTATTTAAGCAAAATGCTGGCTAGTCATATAATAAAATATGCAGAAACTGACGTAAGAGTTAGAGAAGAAGCAAATCAAATAAAATCACAATTATTTGATTTTCAGCTAAAATCTTTATCCCAAGAAGAAAAAATAACTAAAAAAAGCTTGGAAATATTTAAATCTAATTTTGAAGGACTTTGCAATTCAAATTTGTCAACGAGAGGTAATAGATTGATTTATACGCTTGACTCTTCATTTAGAGAATTAAATGAGATAAAATCCAATATGAAGCATTTGTATCAGCAAACTGATGAATTTATATATAAAGGTTTTAAAGAAGAATTACAAGAAAAAGATAGAAAAATTCATGATTTAAAAGAAAATCATAAACATTATTATAACGAAATGTCTCAAACTTTAAGAGCAAATTTAACTGATAAAAAAGAAGAATTATTAGTAGAAGTAAAATCCAATACATCTAAAAACAAAGCCCTTGAACTCCAAAAATTTATTCTTGACGACAAAAACGACACAGAAAATAAAGAAAAAAACGAACTTTCCCGCTTACAAAACAATATTACAAAAATCCGTATCATGAATAAATGGATTTTACACAGAATCAAAGAGCGTAAAGAAAAGCAAATAAATGAGCTTAAAGAAACTCTCCAGTCTAATCAATACCTCTGGGAACAAATAAATGAATCCGAAAGACGAGAAGCTTTATTAAAGCAAGAGCTTTCTCTTACCCAACAAAATCTTGCCACAGGTGAAAAACTTGCAGATTATTTACAAAATCAAATAGAAGACATGAATAATCAAAGACTAAGACTTCAGCAATTTAAAACCACAAAAGGAAGAAGGATAATTGAGCTAGAATCCAAAGCAAAAACACAAAAAACAGCTGAAAGAGCCCAAAACCAAATGTTTTTGCGTGGGCTTTATATTCAAGATAAGCAAATAAAAAAAAATTTTAATAATGAAGCAGAAGGTGCTTTGGAATATATAGAAAAATCTCATGAATATTTGGCGAAAATTAAGAATTTAGAAGAAAAAATAAAAAGGGAAAGGCAATTGAAATTAGATGGGTTTAATGAAGTTGTGATGCTAAGAGAAGATATGAATAAAATTGGAGGAAGGGATAGAGAAGCATTATGGAAAAGTAGATATCAAGAACTGCTGGAAGAATCGGAGAGATTAAAAGAACAAAATGCGCAGCTGAATATTCATTTGATTACTCATGGAGGAAATGCAGTTGAAGTTGGAGATTTGAATAGAACAGTGGAGAATTTGCCAAAATTGGAGCCGAAAAATAGAAGGTTGAATACTACTTTGATATAAGAATATCTATATTTAATTTTTATATAGTTCAAATAATAAAGCTGATTTAAGTTCATATGACTGATTATGGCAGCTCATTATTATTGTGTGATCTCAATTTTATAATTTTTACTTTATTTAATTGAATTAAAATTTATTAAAACTAGGAGTGTGTTAGATTAGCTAAAATGTATTAAATCTTAAATTACAGATAATAATTAGTTTTGATTAAACAGCGTTTATGATAATCTCTGCTATGAAAGGAAATAATAATCTTAAAGAATTCACAACTAACGAAACTCTTAAGTGTACATTACATTTGAGTAAATCCTATTTTTCCCGAATTTTTATTGATTTCTTCGGCAAAATGGGGTGCCCAAATAATTAAAAATGGTATATTAGATATAAATGTACATCTCTTAATGCACACCCAGAATGGATTCTAGCTGTCTTATTGCTTATTATTAAATAGATATAAAAATATAAGACCTTTGAATATCACTATTTAGTTTTCAATTAATTTTAGTCCTTTATGCTAAATGAAATTTATATCCTTGCTTGATAATTTTTTTGGGATGCCAGTGGTTTATTACTTTATATTAATTTTTGATAAATGATGAAAGAGTCTTAACTTCTAAAAGTTATTGAAAATAACTAAAGAAATTGAGAATCATGCAACAAAATATCAATTATTGTATCTAATTTTGAATTAATATGAAGTTATATAAGATGCAGCGAATTCTACTTCTTTTGTAATGATTAATTATATTTATTCAACTGAACATATAACTATAAACATAATAAAAAATTTTCTTTTAATAAAAATTATATAAACGATAATAAAATACGTTGAAAACTGCCACATAAAAATACCTGCATAAAATCATTTAATTTTCTTTTCAATCAAACTTCTTTGCCTGCATATATTTTTTTAAATTTCAATTAAAGCATAATTAATGAAAAACTCTAGATATTTTTCTGCATTTTTTTAATTTTTTATTAAACATTATTATTCTTCTTAAATCCATAAAAAAAGCTGGTCTTACTCATCAAACTCATTGGAAAACGGCTTTATTTTCCATTTTTTCAAAGCAAATTGACAAAATATTTACTTTCCATCATATTTTATGTTGAAAAACGGATTCTTACTCTTGATCTTGGCCAATCTAAT
>CATKHM010001323.1:0-10135 GCA_949751825.1 Blepharisma undulans | reverse complement strand
AATTGTATGAAACTTTTGTTTTATATCAAAATAAATTTATATTAAATCAAATATCTATAGTTTCCTTTTTTTCTCTGGAGAATCATCATTAGGAAGCGACCTTTTTTGAGGGCTTGTGCTTTCTTCTCCATTTTCTGCTTTTTCTTCTGTTTTTGGGGCTTCTTCAGTATTAACACGTGCTTGACTCTTCATCATTTTCATAAAATTCATAAACCCAACTGATCCCATATACATCATTTGTGCAGCCATCATAGGGTTTGACATAAAATTCTTAAAAGCTGCCCATTGCTGAGGAGAAGGAGGTGGAATTCCGAAAGGATTTTTCGGAAAATTCGGGGTTTCTTGTGGGTTAGGAGGATTTGGGAAGTTAAAAGGGTTTGAAATGCTTGAAGGGATTGGTTGTTTTGGAGGATTTGGTGAGCTTGGAGGATTTGAAAGGCTTGGAGGGTTTGAAAGAACTGAAGGATTTGAGAGACTTGAAGGGTTTGAATTATTTTGAGGATTTAAAGAAATTGGAGGATTTGAAGAAGGAATTGAAGATGTTGGGGTGTTTGAAGGATTAAATGGGTTTATAGGAGGATTTGATTTGATGGGAGAAGATGCAAAAAAGTTAGCAAAGCCATTCTGAGTGAAAGGATTTGATGTGAGAGGTTTTGATGGGCTAGAAGGATTTGGAGAGTTTGCAGAAGGAGGTAATATGGAAGGGTTGATAAAATTTGGCATTTCTTGGCCCATTTGAGATTTTAAGAAATTTTGAAAAGAATTTGCTATAACTGGAGAAGGTTTTGCTTGGGAAGATGCTTCAGACTTGATCTCATTTTGGCTAATTGGAATGGGCTGATACAGCCCAGGTTTAATATCTATTTGCATAGGCTCTGACGTATCAGATATTTCTGGTTTTGTTTCCCCTTCCCCTGTATTTTGCACTTGTGGATTATACCTAGGGCAAGGAACTATTAGAACACTTGGATTCCCTTCAGGTCTATTCATCAGATTATGCAAACTCGGCCTAATGTCTGATATAAGCGACGTTGCATCTTTGTCGATAGCCTCAAAAGTGGCTGTTTTTTCTTCAAAATTTGCCTTGATTTCAGGAGGAATTTCTTCATCAAATTTTGTAATATCTGGTAATTTTTTGGCTTTTTTGTCTATATCATTTTTTCTGCAGGAAAAAGGAATTTCTGATATCTCAATGTATGGGTGAACAAAGCTTGGGATGTTTTCATAGTCTTCTTCTTGTTTAATTTTGCTTTTGCGTTCTTTTGCTTTAGTATTATTTGGATTAAGCTTACAGCATCTTTGGTATGCTAAGCAGGCTTCTTGCTTTTGTTTGCATTGCTCATAAAGAATTCCCATGTTGAACCATACTTCATCATTTTCTTGGTCAAATTCAGAAGCTTTTACAAAACATTCGAAGGCGTCTTGTGGCTGATTAGATAAAGCATATAAAATCCCTGCACTTATTCAGTATATACATACACAAGGATTTTTATATATTGCCTTCTGGAAAGCTTCAATTCCAGCCAAGAAATTTTTCATCTCCAGATGACATCGTCCAAGAAGATAGTAAATATCTCCTGTTTCCTGACAATTTTCCTTTGCTAATCCTAACGCTTGTCCTAGCATCTCCAAGGATTCTTGATAATATTTTTGATTCATGAGGGCATACCCTATATATTCTCTTGCTTTAAAGCTGCTTTTGCCAACTTTCAAGGCATCATAATAAGTCCTAAACGCTTCTTGAAAATTTCCTTCAGATTCCCTACAGCTACCGATGTTGCACATTGCTTGCATTTTTTTTGCAAAAGAAATATTTGGACAAAGTATTGCATTATTGAAAAAGTTAATAGCAATCAAAAATTTCTTCTTTTGTTTGTAAATTTCGCCGAGTTTATACAAAACGTCATGCTTCTGGTCGAAGTTTGGGTCATATTTTAAAACTGATTGAAAGGCAGACTCAGCATAGGCTAAGCAATCGAATTTGCTGTAAAGAAGGCCTACTCCATACCAAAGGTGAGGATCTCTGTTGTCAACACTTTTTTTGATAGCAGATTGATAGGCATTGAAGCATTTGTGATAATCTCCTTTAAGCAAATAACAGTGGCCTAAGGCGATTCAGGCCTTTCCATTGTGAGTGTCGATCCGAACAATTTTTTCGTAGTGCTGAATAGCTGATGCATAGTCAGATTGACTTGCATACCGATGAGCTAATTCGCTTAGAATGTGAACATCACATGGTTTTTTAAGCAACTCTATTTCCAGTCGTTTGATTTCTGCTTCTCCAGGTATTGACTCACTCATAAGTTTTATGTCCATATTTCAGGTTAAATTGACCATTGAATAGGATAATAAGCATACAAAAATATATTTAAAAATTAATTTCTTTAACAATTCAAAAATTTCATGGAAATTTTTAAAGAAAAGTTATTGAAAGTAAACAAATTGATTTAAGAATTTTTGTCTTTATTCAAATGTAAGAACAAATTATGGATCATCAAACTTAAAGCTTTTGTAAATAAAGCTTCCATTTATATTGCGAACTGCATATTGAGCTGACATTTTATTAATAAAATTACTTTTTCACTTTTTAAGAATAAAATTTATGATTATGGTCATGTCAAAATTTGAAAACTAGTGTATGGAATCGAAAACATTTCCAAAAAACTAATTTGCTGGTGGTAATTTTTAAAATTTTTTAAGATAAAATTAAAAAAACCAAATTTGAGCACATTTGATTCTTCTTCTCTATATATTTATTCACTCATAAGCTTTATGTTCATATTTCAGATTAAATTGACCACTTAATAGATAGTAAACATACAGGAATATATGTAAAACATTATTTCTTTAACAAAAATTCAAAATTTTAAAATTTTTATGAAAATTTTAAGAAAACGATGATTCTGCTTATTTGAACAATAAAAAATTATAGATCATCAAACTTAAAGATTTTGAGTAAAGGTTCCATTTTATTTCCAAGTGCATATTAAGCTGACATTTTATTAAACTTACTTTTTCACTTTTAAGAATAAATTTATGATTAATGTTCATAGCAAAATTCAGAAGCCTTGCATATGAAATTGAAAACTCTATCTGAAAATTTTTTGATGATGATTATTAAAATTTTAAAGATAAAAAGATAGCTAACAAAATTTGAGCGCATTGAATGAGTTAAAGAAAATTCTCGTGAGTAATCAGGCTATCTAAATTTCTAAATTAAATTGAGTTCTTAGAGTGAATTTTATCACTTTTATTTCTGTATATCACCTTTTATACCTTCAATTTTAAAAATAACTAAACTTATTCCTACAAATCAGATATATCCTTTAGATTTTCATCAAAAATTTATAGCAACTGAAATTTTGAAGAGTGTTTTATTGGCATGATGCTATTCAAACAGCTTTACAAATTTTTGATTTAAAAATACAACCCTTTTTGTCAAAAAATTTTCATGCGTTATAAATTTATGAAAAACCCTGTGACACAAAAGAAAATTAAAATAGATAAAATATCACTTGCAATGAGACGAAAAACGATTTTTTGCTATAGTAATTCAATCAAAAGTTTGTTACTTGAGCTATTTGATGAACTTAACCTCATATGCCATTTATGAAGAAGAAAACAGAAAAAATATCAAGAAAGTGATAGTTAGAAAATGATGCTGATTATCTTATTATAGCCAGTGTTTCACTTATGAACTATTGTTTATATTTGATAAAATTCATAATTTTATAATGGTCTACTTTATTTTAGAAATATCTCATATCAATTCTTGAAATCATACAGCTGCAAATGGAAATAGAATTCATATAGCCTAAATCAGTTGATTTTACCTAAAAATCTTCTTAATATGCTTTTAAAAGCATGTGATAATTAATCTTTCAAAATTAAAAGCATACATAACAAGTTAAAATTTTCAAAAAATCTTGCGGAGAAAAAGAATAGCTTAAGCATTTTATATAATAGTTTTATTATTCCATCTGATTTTTCAATCTGAACTGTTATGGTTTGTTTTTTCCAATTTATTGTATTTATATAATTTACATAGTAATAAAATCATGTTAATTAAGTAGAATCAATACAAAGCCACCAAAGCAGCTAGCCTATCGCTAGCTATTTGAAAATTTGTTTTCTTATCATAACTACTTATAAACTTAATAGTTTCTTAATTTTTCTTTGTAGTAAATCTTATTGCCATATTTATACAATACAACTGAAAATTCTATTTAGTTACTAAAGGAGTTTAAATACGTTGAAAACCTCACTAACCTTTTAAAAATTATTGCCTACAAAAATATACATGCAGAAATTCTCGAAATTCTGCTCATCCAATATAAATGTCTGTTTGGCAACATTATCGAGCTTTGTTGTATAAAAACTGGATTCTGTGGAAACGAAGGCTTTGTGGCTCTATATGCGAGTTTTTGTTTCCAATTGCTCTTTTGATAATGCTGGCAATCATTAGAGAAGGTGTTGGCTATACAACGCATGGGATCAAATCATACCTTGTTGATGAGCAATGGGGAATGACTCTTTCAACAGATAACGTGAATTATTTTGGAAGCTATTTTGAGCCTGCTATCAAGTTTACAGATTACCCCAAGTATTTGTCAGATAATTACTATCGGCTTTATGATGATAAAAAAGAAAAAGGAAAATGATACATTTCTTTTGTGAATGAAGCAAAAAATGATTTTACAAAATATTTGATACAGAACTTAACAAACTATGTAAATTCTATTGACCCGATTCTTCTTTACAATGTTACTAATTTCGATTCAGAAAACGACTTAGAAGACTATATAAAAGAAAGCGATTATGGGGAAAACGATGGTGATCATCCTATGAAGATTTTTTTTGCAGTAGTCTTTTATAAAACTAATGACTTTCACAATGTAAAGTACAGCTTCAGAACAAATGTCACTTTTGCTTATCCAAGTGGTGATAGCAACATCGGTGAAAACATAGATATTTTTGATTTTCAACAATATTCAGCGAGAGCTACCTTATTGAGAAAACCAAAGCCTGAATTTCAAGCCCAATATTTTGGGTCAAATTTTATACATATTATGAACTATGTTGACAATCACATTCTGAAATACTATTCCGGATTACAAAATCCATATATAGCAGCAGGTTTTGTTCCCATGTATTATGATGAGTATGTTTCTGATGATTTCATCACACTTATCGCAAATACTCTTCCTTTTTTCCTGATCATTTCATATTTAGTCCCAGTCTGCAGAATGATATCTTTGATAGTTCAAGAAAAAGAATACAAAATCAAAGAAATGATGATGATTATGGGTCTTTCCAATAAAGCATATTGGCTTTCGTGGATTACTTATTATTTTTCAGTGTATACATTTATTGCAGTTATTGGTGCAATTATTTCAACTAAACTGTTTAAATATAGCAATATTGGTATTTTGTTTATATCGTATTGGCTATATGGAATGAGCTGTTTGGCTTTTAGTGTTTGTATAAGCACCTTTTTTTCGAAATCTCGTAGTGCTGTTATGCTGGGATTGATGGCATTTTTGATTAGCTATTTCATAAGTTTTGCAGTGACTGATCCTACTTTAGATCAATCAAGCAAAACAGCAGCATCATTACTTCCAAACATAGCATTGACATTAGGTTGTGATGTTTTATCAAAATTTGAAGATGGGCAAGCTGGTGTTCAGCCTTCAAATACTAGCACTGTTATTGATAACTATACTTATGGCACTTTTATTGCATTTATGGTAATTGATACTGTCATTTTTACAGTTTTTGCTATTTATCTTGATATAGTGTGACCAACAGAATGGGGTGTAAAAAGGCCATGATATTTTTTATTTACTAAATCATTCTGGTGTTCAAACAAGAAAAACGCCCACGAAGATCTTTTCACTGAAGAAATCAAATGGGCTGACAACGTAGAGCCAGGAGATGATAACTTAGAAATCCAAAAAGAAAATGGGCAAGCTCTGCTTATCAGAAAATTTAAAAAAGATTTCGGCAGCAAAACTGTTGTTGAAAATTTAAGCCTGGATATTTATAATGGCCAAATCTTTGCACTGTTAGGCCACAATGGAGCTGGAAAAACAACTACAATTTCTATGATGTGTGGGCTTATCCCTACTACATATGGAGACATGAAAGTAAATAACCTATATTTATCAACAGATCTACACAAAATAAGAAGATCTCTTGGAGTATGTCCTCAGCACAATGTATTATTTAACGACTTGACACCTGAAGAGCATTTATATCTTTTTTCCGTTTTTAAAGGGATGAAAGACAAAAAAGTCATAAAAGAACAAATTAAAGAAAAACTCACAGAAGTAGATTTAATTTCCAAAAAAGATAGATTATCTAAGTTTTTATCAGGTGGAATGAAAAGAAAGCTTTCTTTAGCTATTGCGTTAATAGCTGATTCTCCTATTGTGCTTTTAGATGAGCCTACATCAGGAATGGATTTAACAGCTCGACGGCAGATGTGGGACATGCTAAAAAACAATAAAGCTAACCGAATCATAATTTTAACAACCCATTATATGGAAGAAGCTGACGTTTTGGCTGACAGAATTGCAATTATGTCTCATGGTACCCTTAGGTGTCTTGGAAGCTCTCTTTTCTTAAAAAAACGATATGGTGTTGGCTATTATTTAACTATCGTCAAAGAAGTAGGCATAGCAAGTAAATCCCATACTCAAAAAGTAACAGATTTTATCCAATCATATATCCCAGAAGCAACTGTAATGAGTGACGTTCATGCTGAAATTTCTTTTCAAATCCCAAGTTCAAGCTCTGATAAATTCACCATTTTTTTTGCTGATTTAGACAAAAGTCTAGAAGAATTGCAATTAAGATCTTATGGAGTTTCTGTGACTACCCTTGAAGAAGTTTTTTTGAGAGTTGCGAGAGGAGATGATGGAGAAATAAATAAAGATAAAGAAAAAGATAAGGAAAAAGATGAAAATATAGAGCTTGAAAATGATTTTGTGCTGTCTAGAGATAGGCTGAAAGGGTCATTGTTTTTTGTTCATTTTTTGACACTTTTAAAGAAAAGGATTTATTGAACAAAAAGAGACGTTAAGAGCTTGGTGTATGAAATTTTTATACCAATTGTGATGGTGATTGTGGGACTGGGATTGATGATGATAGCTACTAGATTTCCGACACCAACTAAGCATAGGTTAACAATTGATTCTTATTCGGATCCTCAATATCCGCTATATGACTGGCCTGACAGTGTTTCTAATGAAATTAAAGGGGATTGGAAAAATTATAGAAATACAGAAAATGCAAATAATAATAGTTTGACAGGTTTTGATTGATATTTATTTGAAACGAGAGATGATCCTAAGCATTATAGAATGGGATCTTATTATTTCAATAGAATGGATGACTATGAACGACAATATGAATTTATCATTTTCCATAATCAGTCAGCATTTCAAGCAACTGGTGTATGATATAACAACATGTCTAATGAAATTTTAGGAAAATTAAGTACACCTTGGACTGTAACTGTATATAATTATCCTCTTCCATATACGGACAAAGTGCTTGGACTTGGTGCAACTGGGGATGGATTTATTGCTTCTATTATATTTTCATTAGGATATAGCTTTATTCCTACAGGCATTGTGGCTTTAATTGTAAAAGAAAGAGAAAATAATGTAAAACACCAACACATGATAAGTGGCGTTTCAAGATTTTCTTATTGGTGCGCGAACTTTTTCTGGGACTCAGTAAAGCATTTATTGCCTGCCATTGTAAGTGCATTAATGGTACTGGCTTTTGGCGTTGAAATTTTAACTGATCCTTCTGATAACTATGGGGCAGTTTGAATTTTGATGCTTTTATATGGGATTTCTATTGCTTCATTTACTTACTTTACAAGCTTTTTCTTCAAAAATTACCCAACTGCTCAAATCATGACAATTTTGTTCAATGTGGTGGCAGGTGGAATTTTGCCAGCAGTAATTTTGATTCTCTATATATTTGAGTCTACTAGAGATATCGGCAGAGTTTTAAGGTGAATTTTTAGACTTTTCCCAGCGTTTTCATTTGGGAATGGGTTGATGGATATTGGAAGTGTTAGTATGTATTCGTTGTTGGACAATGCTGGATATACGTATAATGTTTTTGAATTAGATTCTGCTGGAGCTGATATACTTATGATTGGAATTATGATCCCTGTATATTTATTCTTAGTATATGTTCAAGAATACCTAGAAACTCATCCAAAGTTACTTCAAAAATTCTGAAAAACTCCTCATGTGGCTCCTACAGAGTATGAAGAAGATGATGACGTTGAAAAAGAAGCAAAAATTGCCAAAGAAATCGATCCAAAAGGTGTTCAAGTCAATGTTAGAGGAATAAGAAAAATATTCAGACAAGGCTTTGGAGCTGCTTTTGCTGCAGTAGAAGACGTCAGTTTCAATGTAAATGAGCAAGAATGTTTTGCATTTTTAGGTGTAAACGGTGCAGGAAAGACCACAACTTTCAAAATGCTGACTGGAGAAATTGCACCTACTGAAGGAGAAGCTTTTATATGTGGCCATAGTGTTGTAAAAGAGCTTGAAAGAGCTCGGGATTTAATTGGATATTGTCCACAATTTGATGCTATCTCAGAATTATTAACAGCAAGAGAGCATTTAAGACTATATTCAGATATAAAAGGGATTCCAAAAGATAGAAAAGAAGCATTAGTAGAAGGAATGCTTGACCAAATGGATCTAAGACAATACGCTGATCAGCTCGCAGGCACTTATTCAGGCGGCAACAAACGCAAACTTTCAGTCGCAATGGCACTTATAGGAAACCCTACTGTCGTATTTCTTGATGAGCCATCTGCAGGCATGGACCCAGAAACTCGAAAAAAAATGTGGCGAGTAATAGGAAATCTCAAGCGTAAAAACTCTTCAGTCATTTTAACCACCCATTCTATGGAAGAAGCTGAAGCATTAAGTGATCGCATGGCAATCATGGTCGCAGGCCGACTAAGATGTCTTGGCACTGCTACCTGAATTAAAAGCAAATATGGTGATCGCTATGAATTTGAAGCCAAAGTCCAAGTCCCTTCTCATTTCGAAGTAACTGACAGGGGGAATATTTTAGATCGTATTCTTATGGGCGAACAAATCATTAAAAATAACCAAATCAGCCAATGCTTAGAATTGCTTAATGCAAGCTCTTTTTATAGTGAAATTCAAGAAAAAGGGGCAGGATCTTCATTATTTCAGCAGCTTAAAAATGATGGGACAGTACAAAGAGATTCTTTGGTATCTTGGGTAATTATTGAAGAAATGGGTGACAAAATTTATGAATGGCTTAAAAGTGAATTTAGCAAGGTGGAAGTAATGGAGCATTTTTCGTCGCTATTTAAGTTCAAGATTGCGAAGGAAAATGAAAAATCGATTGGGTATCTGTTTTCAGCTGTAGAGATGAATAAAGAATCATTAAAAATATCAGAGTATGCGCTTTCGCAGAGCTCGTTGGAGCAGATTTTTAATGATTTTGCGAGGAAAGGGGAAGCGGAGCAAGCTGGGGTGGTGAGAAGATACCAAGAATAAAATTTCATTAAAATCATTCATATAATCACATAAAATGTGTATTTATGGATAGAATAAAATTTTTTGTATTTTATGCTACAGTTATATTCTCTGATAACAAAACATTCAACCATAAAAACATTAATTCTTTATAATTAAAATTATTTGAAACTTTGAAAATACGAATAATCAGTTGCTATTTGTCAACTCTCCGATTTGTTCGGCAACTAGACATCTTACTTTCAATGATACTATTACTTTTACTGCATACTTGAAGTGTGCGTCACTTGTTAGTGAATAGTCAATTATTGACTTTCTTTTTTGATCCTCAGGGAGTACTGTAACTCAGTTATTACATCTGTTTATCAGATGTTGCAGATCCGATTAGTGTATGCCATCAGTGTTATAAACAATCAATATTTCAAATAAGATTTAAACTCATTAATTAAGCGCGTATAGCTCTCAATGATCTCTTTAATGGCTATAATAATTCTAAATGCTTAACCGTTCACATATTTAAGAATGGTTATCATCGTTTATAAAAATGAGGCAATCTGCTATGTTTATCTTAGCCTTGGCTGGTTCCG
>CATKHM010001320.1:0-10150 GCA_949751825.1 Blepharisma undulans | reverse complement strand
TTGACAAATTCAGCTCTTGCAAGAGTTTTAGGCTTTGAAGTTCCTCTGGAATTTCAGTTATTTGGTTATAAGCTGCACTAAGCACTTCCAGCTTGGAGATTCCTGAAATTTTTTCTTTTAATGAAAAGATTTGATTTTCAGAGAGTGCTAAAAATTGAAGAGTTGTTGGAAGAAAAGGGATATGTCTTAAATTGCAATCTTTTAATGAAAGATGCTTAAGAATGATTGCTTTTTCAAGTAAATAGTTTAGCCGAGAAAACTGCTTTGGTAAATTTAGTGGGCAGTGAATAAGTTCAAATTTTTCTTGTGCTTGCATTATATCGTCGCTTATTTTTCCAAGCTCTTCTCAGGAATTTATTTTGGGACCATGCTCTGCTTTAAGTCTATCCATAAGTCCTACTCGAATAGACGATTTTGCTGTCTCATTGGCTTTTCTAATTAATTCTCTTATATCTTTTATTTCTTTTTCTTGCCGATTATCAGTGTCAATATCAGATTCTTGAGCATCTGAATTTTCTTTCATTATTGATGTCTCGGAAAGAAGAATTTTTGGGATTTCTTGCTCAGTATCAATTTTTGGTTCACTTTCTATTATTTTTGAATTTTCTTTTGAAGATGATAGCTCTTTTTTCAAATTTTTGTTCTTACTAGAAAAGCAACCCATTTTTGTTCTTAATAACGCTTATATTTCAGAATATTAAATGCTACTTGCATTAATTTAAATAAAATTCTAATAAATTTGACTATTTAATTATTTATTTTAATTAATCGGCGAATTTCAAAAATTTATTGAATTTTCGAAAATCTTTTTGAAAATTAAAGAATTTCAAAGAGAAATGTCGTTTCATAGAGCGGGTTTGTGAATGCAATTGGCTTGCACCTGAAATAATGCTCTCAAGCTCTTGATTATCTGTGCGAGGAGATACTGATTTTAGTGTATCTGATCTTTTTGTTCTCCTACGTGATGTAAGTTCTGGGCTTTGGGATGCAGGAAGTTCTATTAAAGGGTTAATATTTGCTCTGAAAGTTTTAGGTGGAGAAATGCTAGGAGTTGTGGATACCGGAGAAACTGATTTTTTCAGCGATTTTATATCGATGCAGGTTCTGGTTCTTAAATGAGTTCTATTTGTAGGCTGAAGATGCACTAAATCATAATTTCTATCTCTTGTTTTCAGAAACTTTTTGCTTTTGCGGATAAATTTTGGATCAAGCTCAGGCTTAATTGGCAATGAAATCCATGCGGATTCTTTAGGTTTAATTAATTTTGTAGGTTTGGGAGCTTTTGGAAGTGGCTTAGGCAGGAGAATCATATGTGATTTTTTCATGCTGATTTAATATAATGACTTAAAAGATATGAATAAAGCGAGCATTTTAAAATTTAAATTGTATTAAATATATATATAACAAAAAAATTAAAATAATCTTTATAATTAAATAGCTTATTAACTAAATAAATCAAATAAAAATTGCATGTCTTTATGCTATAAAAGTTGATAGCTTTATTTTCAATAGATTATAAAGAGAGATGCATCATAAAATAAGCACCCTAATAAAAATTAATATTTTTCATATTATATTTGCTACCTGATGAATACCTATCCTATCTATATTTTATAAACTTATTTTAACCAAATTCGATTAGTTTAAAGAGGTAATAAAGTATTTGGTGGTAGATCAGTTTCCAATTTCAAGTCAATTTTAGGCTGATCATGATACACCGCATGAGCTCCTGCAAGCACCATTGAGAAAAACAGCGTATAAATGATCATATTTCCTGCCAGCATAAAAGTAGATAATACCAAAAGTGCCAGAATTCCCATATTTTTTTGGAAATCTGTGATGTCTACACCGTATACTTTCATTTCCTTCTTTGAGAGGTAAACCCAAACAGCCCCAATTGCAACTAAAGAAATAAGGAAAGATGGCTGTGATAATCTAAATAAATCTTACATTCCCAGAACGAGGAGAAGCATAGTCAAGATGACATAGTTTGATATGAAATAGACCAAGTTTTCACCAAGTCTGGCTGGGATTTGCTTGACTGATGGCTTAGAAAACAAGGCTGGGTTGAACATATCAGTCATCCATGGACGAATGTTGGACTTCAAGCTTGTCAAAGTGACCTTGTATTGGAGAGCAACGCCTAGATTGGAGTTTTGGACGTATGACATCCACTTCTTGATAGTCGAAATGTTTTGGTCTTCCATATTATTCGACTGTATTGATCTGGGTGAAATTTGAGTTTGGGAGGTGAGGGAAAGGAAAAACTGAAGAAGGGAAAGTTATAGAAGAGGTTAGAAGAAGAAGGAAGGATTTATTGGATAAGAGATAGAAATAAAATGTAATGGCTAATTTAATTTCCATGATAACAAAATTTATGGGATCTATATAGAAAATTATAAAATGAATTGAAAATATTTTGGACTAAAATTAACGATAAAAGAAATTTTGTAAAATTATATATTGACATACATAAATTTAGATTTATTAAATCCCATGAATTTTGTAATATTAAAATTGCTAAAAATTATCAAAAATTGGAAATAAAAGCGGTATATCTTGAATTTTTAAAATATAAATGGAAGGACCTAAGTACACAATTG
The DNA here is from genome assembly GCA_949751825.1 of Blepharisma undulans. Taxonomy (NCBI): domain Eukaryota; phylum Ciliophora; class Heterotrichea; order Heterotrichida; family Blepharismidae; genus Blepharisma; species Blepharisma undulans. The sequence continues at coordinate 7,547 of CATKHM010001320.1, read as the reverse complement.
ACAGCAACTACGAGTCTGAATTTATAACAAAAAAGAAAAAAACCTCAAGCATGCGTCCCATCAAAGTAAACCGCTCCAGAGGCCACATCAAACTTGAAGAATACGAAACTCCAAACTCCAACATTCCAAGACTTTCTTTATCCCACCAGCCAAGTCCTCTTCTTTTCACTCCAATCTCCTCCCAAATCACCAACAATAACCTTTCCGAAAAACTTCTCCCCAGAATCTCCTCAGCCGAAGCCAATTCCCAAGCCTCCTCAAAACAAAAATTTTCAGGCCGTTTGGCAATCGAACGTTTTCAAAACCCAGGGATGGCCCAATACTTCATTTGCCAACTCTGTGACTGCGTTTGTAATATTGGCTTTCTAGAATGCCAAGTCTGTTCTAGTTTATTCTGCAAAGAATGCTTATATGTATATACACATCAAAACGCTCCAAATACTTGTCCAAAATGTGAAACTTCAAATCAGTTGGCTTTGAATGAAATTGAGTCTTGCTTGTCGGGGAGATATGTTTCTAGCCCTAGTTTGGCGATGATTCATAGTATGTTAGAAGTGGAGTGCAAGCATATGGGGTGTTCAGATATTTTGGTATTAAAAAATTTGGGTGAACATGAAAAAAGATGTGAGTGGAGATATACACCTTGCAAACTGAAGAAAAACAAGAAAGATGTGCCTGGGTGCTTGGATTTGGTAAGGGCTAATGACGATATGGAAGGATATTGCTCTGTTAGGTGTCAGCTTTTTGGAGATTTGGCTGATGGAAGAAATAATCATTCATATGATGAGCATACATCGAAATTAATTGAATTAATTAAAATGCACCGAAATTAAATTTAATCAAAATGTCTTTATATTCCATTAAATGCAAGGAAAGCCTAAGAGAGATGAAATTGTAGAGCTCAGATATCAAAGATATATTAGATTAGCAAGTGAATCAAGGGTTGGAACTTTCTTATCAAATCTATGGAATAACTATATTTGGTATTACTCCACCAAAGCACTGACAGGATCCAAAAAAATCATGTGAACCTTAACAAGCCTTGGAGTTATTATTCTGCTCCCTATCACAATGCAAGCTATATTAGAAGCTGATGCACAAATGCAAAGTTTATCATCTCAACTTGAAAATGCAGGCCAAGCTAATTACCGTCCTTACTAAAATAATCTTATCAATTCATTAATATAAATTGAAGCTTTTTCTTTGAATTTTAAGGCAATGACTGAAATTTTGCCTACTAGGACTCCTGAGGCATAAGAAAAATCTAAGAAGAAATGGTGACCTTAAATTTTAATAGGAAAAATGAATAAATTTGATTTAAGTATGAAATAGAAAATCAATATTGTTGTTAGGTTGTTTCTGACCAACATCCCCATCAAAAATATTCATCAAGTTTGGGTTTTGGTTAACATTTTGAACTTTAGTCTGCGGTACTGGCTGGCTAATTTGGCTTGACTGGCTATTTTGACTTGATTGTCTGACAAGTGGAATTGTTTGTTGTGAAGCTGTTTCCCACGCAATTCTATTTGCCTTAACAATAATTTTCCCCTGAAAATCTGGAGCCCTGCTATCATCACTATTTAAATCCATTCAAACCTGCACTTTTCCATTCAGATATTTAAATCTGAAATGATATTTTCCTTCAATCGGAAAGCACTCTCTAATATCCCTTAACTTAATCTCATTTAGCTGTTTTTCTATCGCAAACGCATTGGGCTGTTCTGGGTTATCAAAATCCTCCGGAATATGATAATAAATCAGTGTATAATGACTCATATTTTACAATCAAAAATAAATCGCCTATTAAATTTAATTTTCTTCAATAAAATAATTAATCCTTAATATCTAAAGATCTTCCACATTTGTACCGTCTTTAGGCTCCTCATTCATTTCTGATGTCCAAAGTGTAAGATTATCTCTAATAAGCTGCATAATAGTCGTGCTGTCCTTGTATTGGTCTTCATCTAAGTTATCAAGCTCTGCTATAGCTTGGTCAAAAGCAGTTCTTGCCATATTGCAGGCATCATTAGGGTTTTCTTTGACTTCATAGTGGAAAACTGAGTAATTCAGGGCAAGTCCTAGTCTGATAGGATGGGTAGGGGGAAGTTCAGCACTTGCAAGATCCATTGCTTCTTGATATACGCGATGTGCATTATCAGCAGCAGTGGTTCCATATCTAGCTTTATTTCCTCCTGCTGTTTGGTACTCTGCCATGTACCTGTAATAATCTCCTTGCATTTTCAAGAAAAAGACTCTGCTTTCATTTGTGTTTTGCTTCTTAAGGATTTCAGAGATCAGATCCAGAATTTCTTGGCAGGTTCTGTTGAGTTCGTCTTCGATTTTCAGGCGATATGCACGGGCGATCTCTACTCTTTTGGCGTTTCCACGAGATTCTTCTTTTTCTTCAAGGGCTGAAATTGTGCGCCAAGCTGTTCTGCGGACTCCTACCACGTTTTTGTAGCCAACACTAAGCAAGTTACGCTGATCTACGTTGAGTTCGGTGGCTTGCCTAATCACGTTTTTCATGACGTTGATCATGTCGTCGTACCTTTCTGCTTGTTCAGCGAGTTTGGCTTTATAGGTTAAATCCTCCATTAATTTTATTGAATGGAAAAGTTTATGATGGAAACGAATATTTAGATTAAGCATCTCAGAAAATAGTAGGGAAGTATTTTATTTACGTTTTATTGTGCTAAATTAGAAAGAAATTATTGGGAAGATGAATGTGTATAAGAAAAATGGATTTTGGAATTGTTTTTAAGGGATTTTGGGGAAACTGGAAAGTATTATCAATTAGATGAAAATAGATGCTGTGGGATTTAATGATAATAAAGTATCATGCATTTATGACATGAGCTAAAGTAACCGCTGAATTTATATCTTCCATTTCAAATGTCTTATTTGCAATCTTAAAAAAAAATTATCCAAAATATAGCAATTCTATTAGCATTATTGATCGAAAAAAATTAATTTTTATTGAAGTTCTTTTTATTTTCCCCAATAAAACGTCGAGTCTTATTGAAAGATATTAAATAAAGTAATAAAATTTTCCAAAAATTTATAAACGATAGCTAGTCTAAAAATTTGAATTAAAATTATATACATTATTTTGAAAATAAGCCCATATTGTGAGTGCAATACAAATAAAGGCATTATCATTCATTTCTGATTCTGAACTGTTAGTCTTATTCCAATTGAAAAAGGGTATGCCTTATCTGAAAGAAGATTAAAAATAGTGTTTTTTGGAAAATTAAAAATAAAGCAAATTTAAATGGCAGAGTTAATAATATTTTGAAAGATTTTCTGGGCAATTTAATGCATAGCATCATTTAGATTTTGATTTTAATTTGTAAAGAGTTGAGTTTCAGAGATATGAATCTGAAAAAAACTATTGCCAGTTTGAATGCCTTAATATATTTATTAGATCTTGTTTTCCATATAGAAAAAACTCTATTCCATTTTAAAGCACTTTTTTCCAGATCATTAAAGAAAAAATCTGTATTTCTTAGTGGCCGAGATTGTTACTACAAATTATTCAAATAATATATGATGTAAGTTTCAATAATTCATAGCAAATTCTTAGTATTCATGCTAAAGAAATCTTGCAAACAGCACTTGAAAAATAAAAAATGTAAAATTCTTCTTATTTGAATCTCTATCTTTAGTATTTTTGCCAATTTAGAGATTCAAAAGCATTGAAAGAAATGAAAATACTGAAGATACAACCTTATAATGAATTTCGTGATAAAAATGGAAAGAATGATAGTGATGAAGATGAAATAGATGAAAACTTTACAATAAATATGAAAAAAAGAAAAATAAAATTTGATCCTGAGCCAGGAAAGTGGGCAATTGAGCTGCAAAATGAAGGTGATGATTTTTTTAATCAAAAGAAGATGAGAGAGGCTGCAGATAAGTACTTAAAATCATTAGCAAGACCAAGATCAACTGATTATAACTATATTCTTGATACGTATTTTCAGTATGAATTGGGCTTATATAGTGATAACCTTGCTCCTTTTTATATAAGTGGAACAGAAGAAGAAAGAGAAGAAATACTGGATGAAGTCTCTGAAAGACTGACATGAAAATATAATAATGATATGAGGAAACACTAATTAATTAAAATTTAGTACAGAGTGAAGCGAGTTTAAAGCACAGCGCAATCCCGACAAAAGAAAAATTCTTGCGCCATTTTAATAAGTAAGTGTAGCCCCATTAATTATGGATGAATGAGCGATTGCAGATTTTAATAATCTCTATTTCATTTCAGCATTTTAATTCATTTAATTTATGGTCACAATATTAATTTAAACATCTCTTCTTTTTTTTGAAACGATTTGAAAAAGGAAAGATCTATGTTTTCAGAAAAATTTATGATAATTATTTTCTGTTGTGTTATATATTCTTAACAGTCAACCGGAATATTATACCAAATCTATTACAATTGCACCTGACACTCAAATACTCTTTACTAATCCACATCGTTGCATTGAAAATTTATGTTTCATCTTAGATGAGCCGCATCTGAAATCTGAATTTTACATCAAATACTTCTTAAAAGATAAAATCCAATAAACTTTACAAAATGCCATATTTTTTGATTATACATGCTAGTTATCATAAGATATCTTCTTAAAATTATATCACATAATTATCTTCCATTTATAATGCTAAAAAGACTGTTTAGCCACACAGCAAAAGTATTCGTTGACAAAAACACCACAGTAATCTGTCAAGGCATAACAGGTGCTCAAGGAACCTTCCACACAACCAAAGCAATAGAATACGGCACCCATTTCGTCGGTGGGGTAACTCCAGGCAAAGGTGGCAAAATCCACTTAGGAGTCCCTGTTTTCAACACAGTAAAAGAAGCCAAACAAGCCGTAAACCCATGGGCAAGCTCTATCTACGTTCCTCCTCCATTCGCCGCCCAAGCCATCTTAGACTGTATCGAAGAAGAAATCCCTTTAATCGTCACAATCACAGAAGGAATCCCTCAGCACGACATGGTTCGTGTCAAAGATGCTTTAAAATCAAGCAAAAGCCGACTCATAGGGCCAAATTGTCCAGGAGTCATCAAACCAGGAGAATGCAAAATCGGAATTATGCCAGGCTATATCCATACTCCAGGAAAAGTGGGAATTATTAGCAGATCTGGGACTTTGACTTATGAAGCAGTCGACCAAACCACAAAAGAAGGCTTAGGGCAATCAACTGTTGTAGGAATAGGAGGAGATCCGTTTAAAGGGTCTGATTTTATTGATGTATTGGAAATGTTTATAAATGACCCAGAAACTGAGTCAATTGTGTTGATAGGAGAAATTGGAGGGACTGGAGAAGAAGATGCGGCTGCTTGACTGAAAACATATAATGTTCAGAAAAAACCTGTTGTTTCGTTTATTGCTGGGATAAGTGCGCCGCCTGGAAAAAGAATGGGACATGCTGGAGCAATTATATCAGGAGGAAAAGGAGGAGCTGAGTCTAAAATTAAAGCTTTAGAAGATGCTGGAGTTGTAGTGACTAGATCACCTGCACAGATAGGTAAAACTATGAAAAAGCTGATGCAAGAGCGAGGATTAGTAGACTAATAATGCATTTTAAAGTGAAATATTACTTAAAATTATTCCTGCTCCAGCAGTTTATCCTCAAGTTTTCTAACTTCTTCCAACGTCTCTCTTAACACTGCATGCGGATCCTCCAATTTTAATTCAGGCAGCGGAGCCGCTGTATTTGGATCCGTAAAATACTTCGGTCTACACTGTTTTACTACATCATCATCTTCCACCTCTGTGAAAACCCCACATTTCGGTACATCTTCTACCCATTCCCCCACATAAATTTTGCTTGTGCTTCCAAAATAAAAACTCCCCTGCCCATGCTTCATATCTTTCATCCAATATCCTTCGTATGAATCTCCATTTGCCTTTGTAAAAATCCCATACCCATCTTTCAAATCATCTACCCACTGTCCTTCATAAATATCTCCATTAGCATAAATCATTCTTCCTTGTCCATGCTTTTTTCCATTCAGTCAAAATCCATCATATCTATCTTCATTTTCATAAAAATAGCTCCCTTGCCCTGACATTCTATCATCATTTCATTCCCCAGTATAAATTCTTTTATACTTATCCCCTTTTTTTGAAATCAGTTTCCACAACGTGCCGTTTCCATTTCTCTGATTGGCTTTCCAGCTGCCTTCATATTTATCTCCATTTGCATAATACATGATTCCATATCCTTCTTTTGCGTTATTGTTCCATTCTCCTTCATATTTAGAAGAATGGTACCACTTTTCGCCTCTGATTTTTCCATCTTCTTCAGCTTGTCTTTTTTTTACCCAATAAACTCCTTTGTGATTTCCGTTTTTTTGGGCTTTTTTGTTATTGATTTTTCATAGCTGTTCTGGAGGTCTGGACTCTACAGAAGCACTTTCATTTTCTTCACTCATAATAAATAACGATTGCCATATTTAGAAAAGAGCTTAAATTATTAGCAAGAAGTGAACTTGGGGTTGATAAAAACCGTTTGGTTGTGAAGGGCGTTGGAGTATTCTGAAATGACAGTTCTTCTTAAATTGAATTTTTTGTCTGGCTCTTCACCGGAAAATTGTTCTTTGCAGTGCTCAGCATGTGTGGTAGAGGTTAACACATCAATTTTCCAGTCTTCGTTTTGGTAAGTATTTGGTCTGAAGATGGTGTTGCTCACTCGACTCATTTTTTCGATGTTCATCATTTCTTCTTTGGTTAAGTTTTCAGGGTTGGAATCTTCGTAGAAAACTCCCACTGTGCGCTTGTCTGGATTGTGCCAGGAATCTGATCTATTGAACATTGTGGAAGTTTGCTTTAAGATTTCTTGTTTTCTTAATTCTTTTTCAGCTGGTAATGGTTTCTTTGAAGGGGAGTCTGAATCATCAGCTCCATAAAATTTTGATAAACTTGTTTGGAAAGCTTGCTCTTGTGCAAAAGAAGAGTCTTTTTCTGCTCTCCACTTCTGGTAATACTCCTTGTCCATTTTATTATAACTGATCTTGAAATAATTGAATTTCTTCTTAGCTAGAGACTTCTTTGAGAGCTATATGTGTGAGATAAAGAGAATAAAGAAAATTGTAAATAATTAATATCATATAGCTATGCATTAAATAAAACTTTTTGAAATCGAGTTATGGTAAGTTTATAAAAATTTTGAATTTAAGGTAAAATATTGACTGAATTAAGGTTTAGGATTCTTATATGATTAAACTGAAATATTTGTTAACAGCTTGTGCAACAATTCTCTCATAATTTCATCTTCTCCCAAAAGTCCCTATAATGGCTTTCGAGCATGTATTTAGTCTTTTTCATCACTGTAACAAAGATATTCCTGCAAATTATTCAATAATTCTCTCTTTTTATCATCAAGAAGCCATTAATTTCTTGATAAATTAACAGCACTGACTTTCACCTTAATAAAAAAAATGGACTTTAATCTAAATCAAGCTGAATGCTCCTCTCAATCTGGAATTTTACCACTTGCACCGCTTTTACTTGAACAATCCTCAAATG
>CATKHM010001319.1:0-10154 GCA_949751825.1 Blepharisma undulans | reverse complement strand
GTTAGCAAGCTGGCTTTCGTCGAGGACCTTTCCACAATTTGTGCATTTTAAATCGCCTTTAGAAGAATCAGACTCGATTTCTTCACTATTGCATTTGGGACATTTCATAAAAATAATTATTAAAGGACTGCTCTGATGTGATCTGGGGTAGAATTTGATGGGAAAAGGAAGAAAGAAAGAAAGTTTGGGAGATAAAAAAATGTTAGGAAAATGATGTGGATTGATATAAAGAAATTATTATATTGGGAAAATTAGAATTTTATATGCTTTATTAAATAAAAAGAGGATTTTATAGGAGAGTTTTAAAAAGATTTGATTTTTTAAATAAATTCAATTCCTTTAAGCTAAATCCTAAGCTTAGTTATCTATTCTTCAGACTCCTCAACCTCCTCTTCTTCTCCATCTTCAGGAAGTCCCAAAGCTCTTCTTCTAGCTTTTTCAGCTTCAAGATGCTCTTTCCATTCTCTTTCTTTCTTATAAGCGTATTCCATGGTACATTCTAAATTATTGTATCTTGTAATTGAGAAAAGAAGCCAAGTGTCAAACTTTTCAACAGCAAAAGCCGCAAAAATCACCATAAAAAGACGCTGTTTTCTTGTAGCGAAGAGCCATTTATTGCACCATCTAAGAGCTGCTTTTGTGCGAGCATCATTAGTCCAGCGATTGTAAACTTGAGGCTGTCTTTTAGGTTCAGGTACAACTGTTTGCACTGGACCTCTGAAATTTCTATATAAATACCAAGGCTGGTTTTTTGCATGAGCTGCATTTTTGTGCCCGTCTGTATATCCTTTCCAATAGTCTTTATATTGCTCTGCTGCCATTTATTATAATATGAAATCGAATTTGTGCATTCTATTTGTAAAATAATTTTGAATAAGAAGAAAATGCTTGCAGTGTTTCAAAATAAAATTTATGCTAAAAGTGGTCATAATTTGACTTTCTTAATATGAATGGCTTTATAAACTAAAGAAATTTAATTCAAATCATTGGAATTGGTAATAATAAATAAAATATGGAAGAAGTTTTGAACAGTCTCAAGCCTTCAGCTCAGAGTGAAAAAATTATACCAAAATCACGCTTCAGAGTACCTGTAACTCAAGACCTTAATGCCAAATCTCCAAATACTCAAGAAAATTATGAAAATCCAGAAGAAGCCTGCTTACTGAGCCATTCTGATGCAAACCAAGCTCAAGATTTGCAAATGCAATTAGACTCCAACATCGATCCGATCAGCGATAAAAAAGAAAATTCAAGTCTCGAGAATAGTCTTGAATCTACAAAAGAAGAAAAGATTTCAAAAGAGCCACCATTGGAAGATTGAGTTTTGAAATGTTTGGATATGATGTGCATGAGAAGAGAAGAGCTAACCGATGAGCTTATGGAATCTTTTAAAGAATTTCGAGATGAAGGGGGTCTTGATTCTGAAGATGAGGAAGATGATTTTGAAATTATATTTGAAGCTGAAGATGCCACATTTCCTCATGGAGAAGATTATTATCGTCATATATCGAACATTGATTGAGACACAATAGCATGACAAGAGGAATGCCATATTTACAGGCAACGAGTGTTACAGCTTCAACATAAACTTTCATATTATAGGCCAGGAGATATAGGCTTGTCACTTGAACATGTAGTGCAAATAATTACATCGTTTGTTTGGAGTCATTTGAAAGATATACACAGAAAAACCCTTGAAGTAAAAAATGGCACTGCATTGCATTTGTATATAGATAAGTATGAAAATGACGTTTCAAAGATACTTGATTTGTATGGAATAGAGCTTGAAAAAATGAAAAAAGCATTGTTATTAGTAAGAAAGCTGAGGCTTGCAGCAGAAAATCCAGGATGCATCCCTGTGAATAATATTCAATTCTACGAAGGTAGCATGAATGACCTCCAAAAAGAAGCGTATCTCATTTTAAAGCCATTTATTGACTATTACCCATGCTCTCCTCCAATAAGTAAAAATAATTAAATAATTAAATTTAAAATGGCAACTGAATTTATAAAATTGAAAAGAGAAATTAAAGCAGTATCTAACGATCTGAATGCAGCACTGAGAAATAAATCTGATATTGAAAACTCTCTTGAGTTATCGCTTAGGAAGAATGAATTATTGGAGATCCAAATTAATTTTTTGGAGCAAAAGATCAGCGAGCTCAGTCAGCAACTAAGTGATTTATCAGATGAGGCTTATGTAACATCATTCAGAGAGTGTATACTTAATATCCAAAAAGTTATAGTACGCTACATCAATGAAAGAATCGATAAGTATGGTTTTTATGAAGAGCTTCCAGATTACGCAAGATGACTTGATAGATTCAGATCCAAAGGAAAAATTGCTACATTTAATTTCATTGTTCTCAAAGTTCTTAAAAAGAAAGGATATGGAATAAATACTTTAGACAAGTGGCTCAAATTGCAGAGTGCAAAACGGGAATTCAGCAATTGCGTACATAAAGATTATAATTTCTCAATGAGAGATATTCTCAATCATGGCTCTATGAAGCAAATTCCTGCAAAATTCATCGAGGTTTACAAAATATTGCACGATTACATAAAACTGATGTCCATAAATGAAATTCCGAGCCATTAATTGTTAATTAAAATGTAAAAATTAACTCGCTACAGGGTATATTAACTGCATTAAATCATGATATTATCTATATTTTTAACAAAATTATATAAATTTCATAGCCCTATCAAAGAGGTTTCAAGTAATTTAATAAATATTTAACAATCTTAAAGATAAATTAAAATTAAAAAGCAAATCATTTGAGTGTATTAAGCTTATAATGCTGAAGAGTTTTTAAATTTTTAATTATCTGTGCATTATTTAAATTTGCTATGAAAATTATTCTCATCCAATTTTCTTTTGAATTTCTATCAATCTTAATAAAATCTTGAAATGAAACTTGACTATGATCATCTATTTAGAATTTGTTTAATAGGAGATCCACGTACTGGCAAAACATGCATCTTAAACCGATATGCTGATAATGACTTTAATGCCAATTATTTGAACACAATAGGAGTTGACTTCAAAATAGCAAGGCTAAATCTAAATAGCTCACGAATAAAACTTCAAATTTGGGATACTGGAGGACAAGAAAGATTCAAAACCTTTACTACTTCATATTATAGAAGCTGCCAAGGATTCATTATTGTATTTGATTTAACAAATGCAGGATCTTTTCGACATATTAATAATTGATTTAAGGCGATGGAAGACTATGGTCCTGAAAGAAAATCAGTTTTTATAGTTGGAAATAAATCAGATTTAGCAGCTGCGAGACAAATTTCATTTGATGAAGCCAGAAACTTAGCTGAAAAAAATGGAATAAATTATATTGAGATTTCAGCATTAACAGGACACAATGTTTGGGAACTCTTCAAAATTATAACATTTGAAATGATTTCGAAATTATGTTAGCTTTGTAAATAAAATTTATTGACTAGAGAAGAAATAAAAATTGAGATAAATAGAATTCTGAATCTATTGAATTATAAATAATTTGAATTTTTTTGTAATTAATTTTAGACCCATATCAATCAAAATTATGAGAATACTCAGTTGTTTAAGTATAAAAGAAAGAGCTTAAATTATTCTCTTTAAAAATAATTTAAATTACAATTCTATACTTGCAATTTTCAAAGGTCATAATTTTATACAAATAGGCTATAAATGAATGTATATGTATTTTAATAAAATCAATGAAAGTAAAATTAACAAATTTAAATATAAGCTATTGGTGTGATTCTAAATTTAGTTATTAATTATAGTATAGGAGATTCTAAATAAAAACCAGAAATGAAAACTAAGTGTGATCATATACTCAAAATTTGTTTAATAGGAGATGAACGTGCTGGCAAAACATGCATTATGAACCGATTTGTTGAAAATGGCTTTGAATCCAACTATGCAACTACAATAGGAGTTGACTTTAAATTAACATATCGAAATCTAAATAATGAAAGAATAAAATTTCAAATCTGAGATTTAGCCGGACAAGAAAGATTTAGGAACATTACTACTATATATTATAGAAACTGCCAAGGTTTCATAATTGTCTTTGATTTAACTAATGCAGAGTCGTTTTACCATCTTCATGATTGATTTAGGGCTCTTAAAGAAAATAGTCCTGAGAGAAAATCAGTTTTTATAGTTGGAAACAAGTCAGATTTAGGAGTTGCGAGACAAATTTCATTTGATGAAGCCAAAAGCATAGCTGATGAAAATGAAGTGAATTTTATTGAAATTTCAACATTAACAGGACACAATATTCGAGAGCTATTTGGATTTATAGCATTAGAAATGATTTCAAAACAATTAGCTTAAAATCAATTGTTGCCTAAAAAGAATAAATAACTAAATAGAGCTCAAAAATTATGAGTTGAATAAAAGTAAAAAGCTTAATTCATTTTCAAAAAGAGTTAAAATTGCAATTCTATCAGTCGAGAATAAAAATGATAATTTTTAGTTGATCACCTATTCTGAATATTCACTGATAAATTTACTATTTTAATAATGAAAAGTAAATAAAAATTGTAAATATAAGCTTTAATGTTATTCATGAATTTAGTTATTAATCATAGTATTGAATATTCTGAGTATTTTCTCTTTTTTCAGAAGTATGAATTTTTATAAATTTTAAACCCATTCTTATAAATAAGCCAAACCAATAGATGTTCAAAACTATAATAATCCAATTTTTCTTTGCAGATTAATAAAATCTAGAAATGAAACTTGACTATGATCATCTATTCAAAATTTGTTTGATAGGAGACCCACTTACTGGCAAAACATGCATCTTAAACCGATTTGTTGATAATAGCTTCAATGCCAATTATATAAGCACAATAGGAGTTGACTTCAAAATAGCTATGTTAAATCTAAATAATTCTCGAATAAAACTTCAAATTTGAGATACTGGAGGACAAGAAAGATTCAGAGTCATTACTAATTCATATTATAGAAGCTGCCGAGGATTCATTATTGTATTTGATTTAACAAACGTGGAATCTTTTCAAAATCTTAAAAATTGGTTTAGAGCAATGGAAGAAAATGGCCCTGAGAGAAAATCAGTTTTTATAGTTGGAAACAAATCAGATTTAGCAGCTGCGAGACAAATTTCATTTGATGAAGCCAAAAACTTAGCAGAAAGAAATGGAATGAGCTATATTGAGATTTCAGCATTAACAGGACACAATATTAGTGAACTCTTCAGATTTATGACATTTGAAATAATTTCGAAATTATCTTAGCTTTTCTTATAAAATTTATTGACCGATGCAAGGAAAATAAAACTAAAGATGAATATAATTCTATTTCATTTTTATATATAATTTGAATTGTCTTGATTTAATAAATTAGCTGGAATTTTATTATCAAAATAGCCATTTCATAAAAATATAGTTTTTTTGAAGATTTATTCACTCTAAAGGAAAGAATAAATAAATAAATCTAGAAATGAACACTAAGAATCATTATCACAAAATCTGTTTAATAGGAGATGAACGTGCTGGCAAAACATGCATTATGAACCGATTTGTTGAAAATAGCTTCGTTGCCAATTATGCAACTACTTTAGGAGTTGACTTTAAATTCACAATACAAAATCTAAATAATAAAAGAATAAAACTTCAAATCTGAGATTTAGGTGGGCAAGAAAGATTTAGGAGCATTACTACAGTATATTATAAAGACTGCCAATGTTTCATTATTGTGTTTGATTTAACTAATGCAGAATCTTTCAATCATCTTCAAGACTGATTCAGGACTATGAAAAGAAATGGCCCTGAAAGAAAATCAGTTTTTATAGTCGGAAACAAGTCAGATTTAGAAGTTGCAAGACAAGTTTCATTTGATGAAGCCAAAAGTATAGCTGATAGAAATGGAATGAACTTTATTGAAACTTCAACATTAACAGGACACAATATTCGAAAGCTCTTTGAATTTATAACATTAGAAATGATTTCGAATATCAATCAGCTTCAAATAAATTTTCAGGCAAGCAAAGAATAAATTACTAAATAGAGATGAAAAATGATTGAGTTGAATTAAAGTAAAGAACATAATTATTTTTTAAAAAAGGGTTAAAATTGCAATTCTATAAGTTGAAATTATCAAAAATGATAATTTTATTGGAGATCAACGATATTGAATTCTTACAGCTATAAATACTATTTTAATAAAAATTATGAAAAATAAAATAAAAATTGTAAACATAAGCTGTTAGTATTATTCATGAATTTAGTTATTAATCATAGTATTGGAGATTCTGAGTGTTTTCTCTTTGTTCAGAAGTAAGAATTTTTATAAATTTTAACCCCATTCTTATAAATAAGCCAAACCAATAGATGTTCAGAATCCATAAAAAATGAATCATTCCTCCAATTGCCCAAAGACCATGGACTTTAGTAATTGATTCATAGAAAAACGGTCATATAATTTCATATGGAAGCACCCAGACTCTATAATAAAACCAAACAATTAATAATAAGATATAAAGCGAAAATGTAAGTTTAGCCCGATTTGTGTCACCAAATGTTAAGACAAAGCAACATAAAATATCACCAATGTCTTGTGTCAGCATTACCAAAATTAAAAAATTTTCATAGTTCATCAAATATGCAAGTGAAATTCCAAAAATGGCGATGAAATGGTGTAAAAAAAGTTCTATGAAATCATTTTTCGGTCTTTCTTTAAGTTGAAGTATTGCTATTGCTAAGTATAATCCTAACTGAATCATAATATACTCCTTTAAATATGGCAATCTTTCATGAAACGGATACCCATTAAACATATCTCTTATACTGCTACTTCCTCCAAAAGATGGCAATAAAATGCCTGAGTCTCTTGCAATATAATAGCCAAAAGCAAAAGAAAACAAATAATAAATCCCTTCATATAGTCTATCTAACAGACGATCAGCTCGGTATCCTTTTTCGCTCACCGGATATCTATCTGATATTGCACTCATAGCAAATTCCTTAAATTTACATTTAAAAGCTTTCATAGAAAGCAAAATTAGGATGCTGGCACATAAAGCAAACCAAAAATCGTTCATACAAGGAAATTGATACGATTGATTTTGTAGCTGATAAGTCTCCAAAATAGTTCTGATATTCCATAAGAAAATTCCAATGAAAGGTAAAAGCAGAATAAGCATAGAAAATCAAAGAAGCTGCATATAACTTATTCCAACATACATTAAAAAATAATTTATGAGAACAAATCTGCTTCGTACAGCTTTTTCTATGGTATCAGTTTTGCTATCAGTCATTTTTAATAAAAAAAAATGAAATTATATTAAAAAGATGTTATCATTTGTAATTAAACACAGAAGAAATGAGAAAGCAGAGTGCGATAGATTAAGACTAAGATTATTTTTCATAGCAAGAACTAAATTGAAGTTAGCTTTGCTTCTATGCATAAATTAATCAATAAAAAATTAAATTATTTAATAAACTGCTCTTTAAATCTGTCAAAGTTCCACATCTTCACTGCATTATTTTTGCCTGCAGATATGAGAAAATGGTTATTCTTATCGAAATCAAGACAAACTACTCCATTTCTATGAGCATTTATGCAGTGAACTGATTTATCGGTGTTAGAATCCCATATTTTTATCTTCCCTTCTACATCACCTCCAATAACATTAACCATGTCATTAGACCACACCATTGAGCATATCGTTGTCTCTGGATATAATTCTTTGATTATTTTGATTTCTTCATCTTTATTCTTATCGCCTAAATGTCAGATCTTTATAGCTTGATTCTGGCACGATATTAAAAATTCCCCGCAATTTGAAAATTGGATTATATGGACTACATCACAGTACTTTGTAAGCGTATTCAACAATGTTTGATCATCACATCTTCAAATTTTGATTGATCAATCAGCACTACAGCTTGCCAAAAAATTTTCACATGGCGACCAACGAGCCATGTAAATGAAATCATAATCATAATGAGCACTCCAATTGGCAATTATCTGATTTTTATCAATATCCCATATTGTGATAAAACTTGAAAAATCACAAGAAAGAATTTTTTTCCCATCAGGAGAAAACTCAATCCAGTGGGATCTTCGATTTGTTTGAATTACATTCAAAAGAAATCCATCATAAATATTTCATATTTTGATAAAACAATCTATACTTGTTGAAGCCAAAATATTGCCTGACCAGGAAATGCATAAAATATAACTTGGATGGGCTTGAAAAGTATTTACAAGTCTTTGACTTTCAGTCAAAAATATAAAAATGGATCCTTCTTCAGTCCCAACAGCAAAATACTGGCTATCAGTTGAAAAAGAAATCATTCTTATGCCTTTTTTTGCTAGAAATTTTTTGGAAACTTTATTGTTTGGCTTTATTTTTCATAAATTTAATCTTTTATCTGATGTTCCCATAGCTAAATATTTTCCATTTGGTGAAATAGCAAGAGATTTCTCAAATCATTTTGAGCTACTATTATTATCATAAATTGCTACCTGTGATACTAAATCAAAAATCTCAATTCCATGTACTTCTGATGCAGAAACTAAATATCTTCCGCAGTCAGAGTATTTAAAAAAATCAGGGTATATGATTGCTGTAAATGTCATAATATTTTCAAGTTTTTCAATATTGTAAATTGCTATAGTATTTTGACGATAATGCATAGCAATAAATCTATGATCAGAAGATACAGCAGCAACTGGTTCATAAAAATTACAAAAAGTTTGACGTATTTTGATGTTATTTGATAAATTTCATACAGAAAGATATGAGTTCGAGGCTAATATTATCAATTCCTGCCCTGAGTATGAAAAAGTTGTAAATATAGGTCAACTAATTCCTAGAATTTCATTAACCATTTTTCTTTTGTGAATATTATAAATCTTTACAAAGTTCTCTCTTTTCTCAGAATCTCATAAAACCAAGCTGAGATAATTATTGCAAGATGAAAAACTGGAACATTTTCTATACTTTGGAAATTCGTCAATTTTAGCATTAGAAATAGTATTTCATAGAATTATCAAATCTTTGCTGTAAGAAGCCAAATAATCACTGTTACCAGAAAACAACAGTGAGCTTAAACGCTCTTTATGTCCAACAAGTTGCTTTTTTTCTGTATAGTCGCTAGTTTCATACAATCATAATTTATTTTCACATGATATAGCAATAAATCTTCCGCAAGGAGAGAACCTTAATAAATCTATTTTCAAGTCTTCGATCAACAATTTTTCTCCGAAATCTGCTCCAACAAGGTTGCAGTTTTTAAAATTTGAGTCATAGAAACTAGACATAGAAAGATCAGCCCCAGAAAGATTGCTTGATTCAAAATTTGTGCCAATAAACATCCCATATGATAAATCTGATTTTGGGATTTTTATATTGCTCAAATCTTTATGATTAAATGAGAAACCAGATTTATTGAGAAGGGTAAATGAATTGCTTGATGCCAAATTTATCAAATCTGTAGTTTTTGATAGTAAAATTATATTGTAAAGAAGTTTTTTTAAATTTTCAGTAAGCAAGTCAATTATGCAGTTGCTAAGGTGGCAATAAGTTTTTAAATCGAGCTTATTAAAGAAGCTTGTTTTTAATGAGTTGATATCTTTTGAGTGATCCAAACTTTTGATAATGTTTTGAGCCAAAATTAAATTAATGTTTGCACAATTAATAAAAAAAGTTTTGTTGGACCCAAACTTTTTGATTGAGTAGATCCTTTTAGTTTCATGAGTTTG
Source organism: Blepharisma undulans (assembly GCA_949751825.1). Taxonomy (NCBI): domain Eukaryota; phylum Ciliophora; class Heterotrichea; order Heterotrichida; family Blepharismidae; genus Blepharisma; species Blepharisma undulans. The sequence continues at coordinate 412 of CATKHM010001319.1, read as the reverse complement.
ATTTCATATAATAAATGCTTCATTATCATTACAGTTGCTATTTTCTTTTCTGGATATAGCTGCGTTTAATTGCATAGTGGATTAATTATTTCTTTAACTTATAATAATAAGCTGAGCCTAATCAAACAAAATATAAGATTATACTTCCACGCGCATGTATAATTAATATATATGCAATATTTTTTAAATATTTAAGTAAATGAAAACTGCATAAAACATCATGAATTAAAAATTCTAGCAATAAATTCTCTAAAAATATTTATTATAAGTTGAGCTTTAATGCGTCTCGATTTTATGTTGGATGTCTTCAGCATGACTAGTCTTTAAAAATTTATACCCCATTTTCAAAAATAAATAATACCATCATACATGCAACACTAACAAAAAGTGAAGCATTCCTCCTAAAAGCCAT
>CATKHM010001318.1:0-10160 GCA_949751825.1 Blepharisma undulans | reverse complement strand
ATGATTATATAATTAATTATTTTTAAATTTAAATATGAAAATTTATTATTTATGAACCTTGTATAATGGCTGCTCCTGAGCCTACTGGGATATCTTCATAATAATGATAAAGCACTGATGAAGGAACCGCAGTTTTGGCCATTGATGAAGATTCCCATTGAAAATGAATGTAAGAGTATCCATCCACATTAAAATATTTGATTTCAATTTTCAATACTTGGTTTGCTTTTAAGTTGGTTGAATACGAGCCTTGACTGTTTGTATTGATAACAATTTCATTATTAAAAGAAAGTGATGCCCAATCGCTGGCATTTAAAGAAAAAGTATAGAGATCATTACTGCTAGAAATCAAAGCTCCATCCCATATTACACTGATATTGCTATTTGAGCCTCAATTAAAATCTATATTTTCATCAATTGTATTTTCTGAAAAAGGTTCTTCAAAGTCAGAATTGCTATAATAAAATCCATTTAACCCTTGCACTAAAGTATATGCATATAATTGCAAATTTGTTTTAAAGTCACATAAGTAGCTTCCACTTGTTGATGATCCACACAAATTATTCAGATCTAATGAAGATGTATCATAAATTGCGTTCGCTCTGTAGTGCCCTGATGATGAATCCACTGTAGTAACAGAAAATTCCAAGGGATTGAAATTTGGATTATCTTCTTTATCTATATATATATTTCATGAAGGAGAACTTGTATAATTGTTGCCATATTTATCTTTTAAATAGATATCAGCAACAATAGAGCCGCCATTAGTTGCTGTTGAAGGAGCTGCTAATTGAGATAGACTCATTGATAATAATGAAGGTGTAATTGTGACTTGAAGTGTTTTTCCTGTGTCTCCACCATTAATTGCTACAGAAATTGTATAGGTTCCTGTAATGTAAATTATATAGTCTCCTATATAATATTGATTGTTATAGTTTTTTATTGAAATTTGGCTTGAGGAAATAGTGCTAGCTCCAGATATAGAAACAGAAACTATATCAGCAGAAGAAATTCCAAAATTTCCATATGAATCATATGTAAGTATATAAATTGAGCCTTGAGCTCCAGCAGTGAAGGTATTTAAGCCATTAATTTGAGTTTTGGTAGGATCAGTTGCTCCAGAAAAAACTTTTAGTGAAAATGTTGTAACTAAATTTTTGACAGAGTTTATATTTAAATAAATAGTCATATTATAAATTCCCGTAGTTTGGGATAAAAATGACAATGTATAATAACCTTCTGATTCATTTTGTATATTAACAGTCACAGTTGTTGAATCCATAGTTAAACTTGCACTAAAAATATCAGTAGTTGTTACTTGAATGTTTCCGTATTTATCCCTGGATTCAATTGTAATATATTTTTCAATACCAGCTTTGGCTTGGTTTATTGGTAAGCTATCTCCAGTATATTGATATATTTTGCAGCTGGCTGGATCTGTGCTTGCTGGCACTAGCTGAAATTCATAAACTGTTAATGCCTCATAATCAGTCTCATAGCATTCAGAATTAATTCCATCAAAATTATAATACAAATTTTCAGTCAAAAGGTCTAAAGAATTTTGATTAGCTTGATATCACAGTAAAACTAAGCTATATGATCCACTTTGTGTTAAAAATGATAAATCAAGGTAAAATTTATTATTACTAACAGTAGCAATTTTATCGATATTGTTTACCCCAGTTACTCTTCCATAGAAATACTGAGACTTTGTATCAATAGAGCTGATATTTGATATGAGGTTCCCATATAAATCATAAGAAGATATATAAAGGGTCAGGCTTGCAACTGTGGATACTGAAGAATAAGAGCTTATCGTGGCTGCTGATGCACAGACTTGACCATGAGTTACATTGAATTTTATGCTTGAACCAGAAATTTCTGCATTATTTAAATAGACTTTTGCTGTATATGAATCAACTGTTTTTGGGGTAAAAGTCAATGCATAATCACCATTTCCATTGTTTGTTACTGCAGAACTAATAGTGACTCCAGTTACGCCTACTATTGAAACAGTGAAAGTATCTGAGGAATCTGTTCTTATATTAGAATATTGGTCTTTTGTAATAATAGTCCCAGTTGTTTGATTTCCAGCAAAAATTTGAGAGGGTATTCCTGATAAGGTTGTAGTGGATGCACTTGTGGTTGTAGCAGGCAATATTGTAAAGGTGCTTGAAGATGGCAATGAAGAGCCATTGATTGTACCTGATATTGAGTAATCCCCACTTTTTGTTATAGTGAAACTGATTATAAAAACTCCAGGGGAGTCATTTGTAAAGGTTCCAGTAACTGTGGAAGCTCCTATGGCATTAATTTGATATGAAGAAACTGATGTAATTAAAAGATTGTTATAATACTCATCTCGAGCTTGAAAATAAACTGAAAAGGCTGTTCCCGCATATCCTTTATATGAAGTAAACTGAATCGCAGAGTTTCCTACATCAAGAATATTTGGCTGCACTTTTACATCAATTGGGAAATTGCTCATCAAGCCCTGATTTATATAAACATTTGCTTCATAATTTCCAGCTCTAAAAATTTGGAAAGTAATATTTGGATAGTTATAAGTTCCTGAATAATCCTCTCCATACACATCAGTTCAATTACTAGGCTGGGAAACTCCAATTGGACTTGCATAATCATCATTGTCAATAAAAGTTATTTGCAAATTTACAATATCATTGCTATCAGTGATTGTATTTAAATAAGCATCTATTGCAGTAAAGGTGGAGATATATTTATTTCCTGCAGTAAGAGTGGATGAGACTATTGAAGAAAAATCAGTGTAGGAGTTATCGATACTTATAGGGCCATGATTTACGATAACTGATATTGGAGAATTTTTTATTTGACTGCCATAAAGAGTGATTGTCAATGTATAAGTTCCAGAAGTAGTCAGAATATAATTCACAATAGATTCTCCATTGCCACTATACACGCTTTGAAAATTCAGTGAAGCTGGCCCTGAAAATGAAACTGAGAACACATCATTTGTATTGTCTAGTAAATTTCTATCTGCATCAGCAGAAAATATCGAAATTTCATTAATAACTCCTGCATTTACAGTATTTTCAGCTTCAAAATAGCAATATTGTGGTGAACTTGTCCCTATACCTATTTCTTGCAGTCAAGGCGACCCATTTACCCTTGTAGGATAATAAAATGCATTTGATGGTATTGTTTCAAAAGTTTGCGAAGGGCTACTTCACCCCAGTCAAATGCTCGCTGACCCTTCAATTTGCTTGAATTCTACTTGCAAATAAGTATAAACTCCTTTTGTGAAAGAATATTTTGCAGATGAATTTGTCACTGAACTATTTCAATTGTCAATTATCAGAAAATCATCTATATAAAGCTTTGTGAAATCGTCAGAATATAAATATATTGTATATTCTTCACTATAATCAGCCTTTAGAAATCCAAATCATTTAACAGTTATAAAATTAGATGCATCTGATGTAATTAGTGATCCTAATGGCCAAGATATATTAAGATTAGTATCTACTCTTTCCATGGTAGGATTTTGATAAAACCAGATATTTTGCCAATAATCACCTAAAATTCCGAATTGGGCTAGCTGCAAAACTGACATTGTATAGGGGCCTGGAAGGATAGGGGTGTAGCTTGCTGTCATTGTACCATCTCCATTATCAGTAAATTCTATATATGTTGGCTTTTCTAATAAATCACTGACATAATTTTGATCAGTTGAATTTACTCTTACACATTCATATCCATAATTAACATTGCAAACGTCGCTGACTTCTAATAAAAGTATTGCAGGGTTTTCAACCACATTTCCCCCAGAATCATACAAATTTACAGTCACATCTAGAGAGGACTGAGAAACTGGATTTTTTGAGACAATTATTGTAGATTCATTGGGGTCTGCCTCTTGAGTAAGAAAAACAGTAATATATATGTTTCCTGGTGAAGAGCCTACTAAATTATAGCTTTGGACTATGTAAATATAAGAAGTTCCATAATCCACAGTATCTGTATAATTTGTAATTTTTGAATCTGAGATGGCTGCTATTAATTCTCAAATATCACTTTTTCTATTGATGTAATAGCCTATAATAGGTGATCCGCCGTTATCTATTCCTGTTATATCTCATAGCAATGTTACCTGCTTCAGATTTTCTGTATATGTTAGAGAATTCACATCAGCTGGAAGCCCTGCACAAAGCAGAGTAACACTTGTGGAGTTTTCCGAGCTTTTGCCTCCGTCAATTGCATAATAATAAGCATTCAGACTGCTCCCATCGTTTGCACTGCATTTTATTTGGCCTTGAGTCTTAGAAGTCATAGGCAAAAAATAAGTTTTTCCTTGATAATCGTACATAGCTTGATACTTTGGAGATGATCCTGAGTATGCAGGTCATGTAAAATCAATAATATTATTCGTGCGATCATATGAGCTTCAAGTTATAGGTGAGGGTGTCGCTGTTTAAAAATTACTGGCATTTGAAATGCTCAAAATAGTGAAAAAGGAAAGCCAAATCATAATTTTAATTTATTGGCATTTTAGATATTATTCTTCGAATTGTTCAATTATTGATTTTAAATATCAAAGATTAATAAATAAACCCGAAGTTATATAATTGAATTTTATTTACTTGCTTTTGAGTGTTATATATAATTAATTTATACAAATATATCAGAACCCCTATAAATATAAGAGTTAGCATGTAAAAAATAAATTAATACTTGCAGAAAATCCGTAAAAATTTTATTGGTATGGACGAAAGAGCATATTATCATTAATATGCCTTCCTATTATCCAAATTCTTACCTCATAAGCAGCTTCATAGACTTGCTTATAATATTTAATTATTATTTTATAGTAATATTTATCATATTCTTCTTAAATCTCAGTTGTGAGCAATAAAATATATAGCCAGTAGTTTATTTTCCTATAAAGGCATCCAGTCATTTTAATATCTCATGTGCATATGTAGTATTACTTATGATAATTTTTCAATATAATTCATCATATTGTCTTAATAGTCATTAAGCTGATTTTTATTATAATTTCTAATTTAAATGGGTTCATCTTGTTCATGTCTCGACTCTCACGTTTCTACAAACCAAGAAATTGGAATAATGAATGAAGAGTCAATACTAATAAAAAAGAATGCAGAAAAAGTTTCAACTGAAAATCATCTCACAACTTACGCTAGTTTAACCGTAACATTACCAGAATTACCTTCACCAGTTAAAGCACAAGCTGCTTTTCGTGGCTATATTGATAGAAATTATGTAAAAAACCTTTTTCTGGAACAAAAATCAAATATCGCGAAAAATCTTAAACGGGAAACCCTACAAGAGCTCCAAGGAGAAATTCCAGATTATTCAAATTCCGCTACAATGGCCGCTCTGCACAAATTTGGGCCTTTTAAATATGATACCCCTCCTCAAGATTACACTCAAACTCCCAAAAAAGGACCAGTTTTGCTTGAAAATGGCGAAATTTATATCGGAGAATGGAATGAGAAGAATGAAAGACATGGAAAAGGACAACAGTTGCTGAAAGATGGGTCAGTTTACGAAGGATACTGGAAAAACGACATGGCAAATGGTCAAGGAAGGCTTATTCATGGTGATGGCGACGTTTATGAAGGCTCCTGACTTAAAGACAAAGCCCATGGTTATGGAACTTACACTCATATTGACGGCGCTCAATATGCAGGAACTTGGGAAGAAGACAAACAGCATGGAAGTGGCCTTGAAACTTGGCCAGACGGCGCAAAATATGAAGGAAGCTACTCGCATGGTAAAAAGCATGGGAAAGGCAAATTTTATTGTGCAGATGGAAATTTATATGAGGGGGAGTTTCAAGACAATAATTTGCATGGATTTGGGACTTTTACTTGGAATGATGGGAGAAAGTATGTAGGGGAATGGAAAAGTAACAGGATGAATGGGAAAGGAACTTTCACATGGCCTGATGGCAGATGCTATGTTGGCGATTATGTTGATGATAAAAAACAAGGGTATGGAGTTTTTAAATGGCCTGATGGAAGAATATATGAAGGAGCTTGGTTTAATGGGAAGCAGCATGGAAGAGGGACTTATCAAGCTTCGGTAAGAGGTGAAAAGAAAGAAGGGGAGTGGAAAGAAGGAAAAAGGCTAAAGGATCCTTCAGAAACTTAAATGTTAATTCATCAATTTTAGTCTAATTTATTATGATAAATTAATTTACTTTGAATTTTAGAAATAATCAAAGTAAAATGTGTTTAATAAATGCGGTTGTCTCATTTTAAGTTTTCATCTTCTATCAAAATTAATAAAATTAAAAATTTCAGTATTTCTTATATTTATTAGTAAAAAATTATACCATCTCAACTATATACAATAAAATGGATACTTCAGTGCAAGATATCTTAAAGCTAGCTTTCGATGAGCTTACACAGAAAGATCTAATAAAACTAGCCAGACAACAAATCGAACTTTTAGCTTTTCAAAACGAAGAAATAGCAACTCATCTGCATTCTGAGCTGAAAAAAGAAGGAAATTATAAAAGGAAGCAAACCGTAATAGACTGTCTGACAAGTTGTATACTTTGGAGATTATATCATTCTTTTAACTAATTTTTGTCACATTTATCAATATTAAAAATTCACATTAACCCTTCTGCCTTTTCAACAACTCTTGTAACCTTGCTAATCTCGCATCAATGTCACTTACATCAGCTCCACTTGTTTTAGGTGATTTTTTCCTTATAGGTTTTTCTTCGTCTGAGCTTCTATTATTTCTTCTTGCTCCAGCATTCGGGGAATATTGCGAAGCAGGTGATGATTTTCTATTTCCTGGAGAATCTCTTCTTCCAGGAGGAGTTCTTTGCTGGTTTCCTGGAGAATTTATCCTTCTATTAAGTGAAGAAGCTGGAGATGACCCTGGCGAGCGATTTCTATACCCTGGAGAATTTCTTTGTGCAACCCTATCAGATCCAGGCCTTGAGTTACTTCTGGAAGAGCCTGTTGAACTTTTGGGTGAAAATCTTCCTGCACTTCCGGGACTTCTGGATGCTGGAGATCTATTAAATCTGTTGTTGGCTCCATATGTTTTAGAAGGAATAGGACTAGATCCTCTTGAACTTCTTGCTCTTAGCACGCTTTGCAGCTCATTTTCCAATTCTTTTATTCTTATTTTTTGTTTTCTATCATTTTCTTTTAGCTTGTCTAGCTCTTCTTGGCTTTGAAAAAGAGTTTCTTTTGCTTGGTTTTCTTGGATTTGAGCTTTTTCAAGCTCTTCTTCTAAATTTTCAACCTTTATTTTAATATTCCTGATCTCTAATTTTTCATCATTTTCTTCTTCCAACTGAGAAATAATTATTTCCATTTCACTTTTAATTCGATCAAACTCTACTTGCAAATCCTCATTCTTTTTCCTCAAAATTTTCGCTTCCTTGCTTCCTTCTACCTTTAAAATGTCATTTTCCTCTTCAAGTGCTTTTGACTCTTTTATAAGAGTATCAATTTCTACTGCACCTTTTCTGGGTACCGCAGCCAGTGCTTGATTATGCTCAATTTTTTTTATTTTTTGTTTAATTTCTTGATTTTCTTCAATTATTTTTAATAAATCACCTTCTGGGAGATTTTGCTTGTATTGGTCAATCTCATTTCTCAGACGGATGATAGTCCTTTGCAGAGCATCTATATCAGGAGCTTCTTGGTATAATAGTGGTAAAGGATAATGAACTTTGTCGAATTCTACTAAATAAGTAAGAATCATATATCGCTTCATGTTTGATTTCGGATCAATTGGTGCTTGATTTCCCTGTGGTCTTCTGCTATTTTTCAATATGTCTAGCTCTTGAACTGTGTATATATCAAGCATCACTGATTCGCTGTTTTTCTCAAGGGCTGATATAAGCATCTTGACAAATGTGGGAAATTTCTTGAAGTTATTAGTTTTTTGCGTCATTGTTTCTATATATTGAGCTGTAAATTCCCCAAGCCATTTCTTAGCAGTCTCTTTTTCTTCAAATTCTACCTTTAAAGTGTCGTCGCCGATATATAAACAAAATAAAAAATTATTCCCTCTCGCGCTAAACTCTCCACGTTTTTCCATTTAAATTATGAAATATTTTAATTTATGATCTTATCAACCCACTGTATGCAAAGAATTCATCCATTGCAAGTTATTTTCTTTGATTTCTCTTTCATTTATTATTAATTAATAATATATAGACGCTAATAAACAAATTATTATTAGTCTTCCAAAGGAGGCGCAGATGGTGCAAAGCGCACCGCTGGCATAAAAACCGGCTTCCATTTCTTTGGCTTTGGATGCTGAGTTTTAGTCACAGCTGGTTTTAATTCAGTTCAAATTTCTACTTCAGATTCAGGCCCAGCACAGCCTGAGTCCATAGTCGCTCTAACATGAGCAGAATATGAGCAATTTATTAACTGTCCTTTTGTGGTACATTTTTCTTTAATTTCATTTTGCAAATTAACAAGTGTAAAAGGGATTCTCAGTCCTTCATTTATTAATAAAGAATCTCTAGTTCTTGCTCTTATACTTTTCTGTGCTATTCTTTCTTTTAAAATCTTCTGTGACCCATCACTGCTTCTTAAAAGCATGGATCTAAACAAGGTGACTTCAATTATTCCTACATTTATTGAACATTTTGCATGATCGATATCAACAATTACTCCTAAAATATGATCAGTCGCATATGATGTCTTATCAAATCTTGCCCTAATAAATAAAACTCCATAATTTAGCATACAGCAGCCAGTTATATTTGTTGATATACATCCAACGCTTAAGTCGTTATTATGCTCTATATGAGGCTGGATTAGTTTGATTTCTTGTGTAAGCGAGTATGGCTCAGGGGTAGAAATTAATGTTACAGTCAAATAGTATTTTATGGAAGCTTTGATCATAGAAGCTTCATAATTAAAGCTGCCAGGCATAGAATTTGGCAAAATTATAGTAAAAGGAAACACATATTGTCCTTTTTTCCCTAAACATTGTGGCCATACATAGACTGTCAAGGCTTTCTCGATTATTATATTTTTTCCTTGATGGATTGCAATAGCAGCTTTTTCTTCCCCAGAGAAATCTTCTCAATGAACTGATTCGACCCCAAAAAGTTGCAAAATTAGGCTTTCCACTCTCATTGTTGATGGTATTTTTAAGCATATGTCTCCTTGTATATAATCGCCTGGACTATAAGCTGAATCGTCAAGTTTTATATAAAGTGAAAGATTTTTGTTTCCCATAATAATATTTCATATAAAAAATGCTTGGAAGATTTACAAGAGGCTTACTTAAACGGTCTTTTGCAGAACGTACATATGGAGGCTTAAAAGACCAAGACCGCATCTTCACAAATGTATACAAAGACGGCGACCCTATGCTTAAAGGTGCATTAAAACGAGGAGATTGGCACCAAACAAAAGACATCTTATCAATGGGTCCTGATTGGCTAATCCAAGAAATCAAAGATAGCGGCCTTCGTGGACGTGGCGGTGCTGGCTTTCCTTCAGGTTTGAAATATTCTTTTATGCCTAAGAAATCTGATGGTCGCACATCTTATCTAGTTGTCAACGCTGATGAGTCAGAACCTGGAACTTGCAAAGATCGTGAAATTCTTCGTCATGATCCTCATAAGTTGTTAGAAGGAATGCTGATTGTAGGGACCTCTATGAGAGCGAGAGCTGGCTATATCTATATAAGAGGTGAGTTTTGGCATGAGGCAAATATTATCCAAGCTGCTATTGATGAAGCCTATGCTAGTGGATTTTTAGGGAAAAATGCATGTGGATCTGGCATTGATTTTGATATTTATTTACATAGAGGAGCTGGAGCTTATATTTGTGGAGAAGAAAGCGCGTTATTAGAAAGTTTAGAAGGAAAACAAGGAAAGCCGAGAATGAAGCCACCATTCCCAGCGAATATGGGATTGTATGGGTGTCCAACAACTGTGACCAATGTAGAAACTGTATCGGTGGTGCCTACCATTATGAGGAGGGGAGCGAGCTGGTTTAGCTCATTTGGGAGAAAAGGAAATGCAGGAACTAAATTGTTTTGTATATCAGGACATGTAAATAATCCATGCACTGTAGAAGAAGAAATGTCGATTCCGCTGAAAGAACTTATTGATAGACATTGTGGAGGAGTAAAAGGAGGATGGGATAATCTTTTAG
>CATKHM010001317.1:0-10163 GCA_949751825.1 Blepharisma undulans | reverse complement strand
GCATCTTCAATGTGCAGCAGAAGGGTCTAAAGGACCTCGAATTAGCCCACTGCAATTTGCCTCAACTGTATATAGAGAAAGAGGTCTTTCAGCATTTTACAAGGGTTTAGATAATGCTATTCTTAGGCAAGCGTTATATGCCACAACCAGACTTGGTTTATACAAAACTCTTGCTGACCGTGAAAAAAAAACGGCACAAATTATATCCCATTTTTCAAAAAATTTATTTATTCCACCTTATCAGGTGGTATCGGAGCTTTTGTAGGAAATCCATGCGATTTATCTTTAATCCGCTTGCAAACTGATAATACTCTTCCTCCACAGTTGCGAAGAAACTATAAAAATGCGCTAGATGCCTTATTAAGGATACCTAAAGAAGAAGGAATTTTAGCATACTGGCGAGGCTGCACTCCTACAATTTTACGTGCTTCTGCGTTAAATTTTGGAATGCTTGCCCCGTATGATCAATGTAAAGAATTTTTTGATAAAAGATGGAAATCTGATACCATGAATAGAATTTCTGCATCAATTATTGCTGCAGTGTGCGCTTGCTTTATTTCACTGCCATTTGACAACATAAAGACAAAATGCCAAAAAATGACAAAAGGAATTGATGGGAAATACCCTTATAACGGATTTTATGACTGCTTGAAAAAGAGTTTAGGAAATGAAGGATTCAAAGGCTTATATGTGGGATTGGATGCGTATGTGATGCGCGTGGCTCCAAATGTAATTATTACGTTGTTGACTGTAGATATTTTACATTGTATATATCGTAAATAATATATTTTTACCTAATCTTTTATAAAATACAAAAATGCTTGATTTTGTAGTATTTTTCAACGAAATCTTATAAAAAGTATGACAGCCATGGGCAAGCTTGCCAAAAGTTCACTTTTAAGCAGAAAAGCTAATAAATAAAACAAGGAAATCTTATTTATTGAGGCAGACCATATAAAGTAATTATTTCATATCCCAATAAAATTTTTGCAGATACATACACTTATAAAATTAAAAATACAATCAGCAGCTTTGGAACTTATATTTATTTATAATCATTTTGATAACCAATTTATTCAAAGAGCATAAACGATTTATTCGAGAGTAATTCGAAATATTTGATGAGAAGGTAATTGCATTCATTTTAGAATACCTACAATTTGTTTTTATAAAATAAAATATCAAATATTATTTAGTTCCATTTTAATCATTAAACATTTTAACGACTTTTTGATTTATAAACAATTATTAACAACTAAATAGTTAAATTCCAGAAATAGGATCAGAGAATCACACGAAAAATATTTTATCTAGAAGCTGCTATAAAAATACAAAGATAAACAAAGAGAGAAGAATTCCTTTATTGAGAAAGAACCTCCTTTTTCTTAAATTTTTATTTTTGGAGCATTTTGCATATACAAAAATAAGTTGCAGATCAAAATTTTCTGAAGATCAGAACTGCTAAAAGGTCTATGAGGAAATAATCTATGCAGAAAAATTGCAGATTTCTTCAAAAATAGCAACAAATATAAAATTGATTTAGAAACAGAATTAAACCAACATAAAATATGAAGAGAAATTGGTGCTGAAATAAAGTCCTTTGAGCCTGATCCTAACTCTCTTTGAAAGAGTTGCTGCTTTACATTTTACAAAAATATAAATTTCTAATCAAAAGAAGCCGTATTCTCTTTTACTAGGTCTAGAGAAACATCTAAGAAGCAAAAACTCTAATTAAAATAAAATAATTTTACCAAATTTAAACCTTTAATAATAAAGGTTACCTTAAAACTTTCCAAAACAGCACAACTTTTTACTCTTCTTATTCTTACTGCACTTTCTTACAATATTTTCCACATTTTGTGACTTATTTTCACATAACACCTTCTCAATCACCTTCTCCGGCCACTCCCTCTCCGCCAAAATCTCCACAATCTTCGCATGTCTCAGCCTTGCCGCTGCCTCAATACACGTCACCTCTTCTCCATCCACACAAGAAGTAATCAAAAAATCAGCCCCGCTTTCCAGCAGAAGTTTTACAACTTCATAATTCCCATTTATGGTTGCCAAATAAAGCGGGGTCATCCCATTTCTGTTTCTTTTATTTAAAAGTGACAGAGGGTGATTACTTATCCTCAAATAGCGATAAGGATCATTTTTTATTTCTTCTTTTAGCAGTTCGATGTCTTCGGGGGTTCCGCGACCAAGACAATTAAATCACCGTTGTTCTCGCCGCAAGTCGTTTAAGGCGACTGAATAAGCGGAGGAATCACGTCGTAAGGAGCGGGCTTTTCTGTATTCGTGGTCTGTTGGAATTTTTTGAATTTCTTCAACGACCTGATCGGCATCTTGATTGGGAATGGCCTCGTGGCAACGAAAAAGAGTTACGGCACGGAGGACGTTGCGGAGGAGGCATCAGTGGGATTTTTTTATGAAGGTGGAGGAGTTTGGGGTGAGAGGGGAAGCTTCAGTGTTGTCGATGAGAGAGATACAGATGCTGTTCTCGTCTAAAGTGTTTTCCATTTTGAGAATTTTATATGGATCGTTAGGGGTGTGTAGGAAATTGGGTGGTTTTAAGGAAAAATGTGAGGAATATGACGTAATTTTATTGAAATTTTGTACAGAAAATGAAAATTTATTACATTTATTCAATAAGAGACTCTCTCCTTTTTCGACTGTACAAGCCCCATAAGTTTATTAATAGGCTGCTCCTCCAATTCTTCTTCACCCATTATAGCTTCAGCTTCTTCTTTAGAAACTTCTACAGCAATCGATTTATTCAATGTCCGATCTAGTAGTTTATCAATTTTCATAAGATTTTTCAACTTAAATTCTTTTTGCTTCTTTTTTTCATCAAGATCTAAGCTTCTCCTGTAAAATTTCATATTATAGTGATCCAATTCAGACGCAAATCTGTCTTCAAAAATTCCTATAGGATGAGGAATCATAGATTCCTCAAAAGAAAAAGCCATATAACTAATTAACTCATACCTGTTTGGGTGGTAAAAGGCTCCCTCTTTCATTTCCTCTTTCTCTTAGCCTTGGCTTTCATATCCTAGGAGTATTGCTAACAGTTGCCACTTTTTTTCTTATTCTAGGAAGCTTTTTTTCTTCTTTTTCTATTTTTAATGAAAAAACATCTGTATAATTGCCTTTGCTGATATTAATAAAAGTTTTTAAGTACTTGTAAATTAATACTGCACAATGCGAAATTTTTTGTAAAGAATGTATTTTGACTTTCGGTTTTGCTTTTAAAGCTAAAATCGTTTGATTTAGCTTGAAATTTGAAATTGTAGTAGGATCTAGCTTATACATGATCTTTTTAACGTCTCTTAATTCATAAAATTCAAACGTGTCTTTTGGGTCTGGCTCTTTTTCTATCAAACTGTGAAGGGCAAATAAAACTTTTCCAATATGTGTATGATTTACAAATTCTTTCATACTTGCCATATCAGCTTGCGATATTTCATCCACAATTTTGTATAGTCTTTTTAAGGCTCGATCAAGCTCAGATTCAATTTTTTGAGGTGGTTTTGGACGAGGAGCTTGAATTTTTACGATTGGAGGAGAAGGAGGTGGTGAAGGAGTTGGAGAGTCTATATATACAATAGGAGGTTTTGGAGGAGGTGGAATAATTGGTTCCGGAAGCGAAAAAATATAGTCAATTAGTTCTTTCGCTCTCTCTAAAATCATCCTGAAACAGTCATAGCTAGAGATTTCGCCTTTTTCTCAAATTCTTACACCTAGAACAATATCAGATATTCCCATTTTCCCAGCTAGGGATAATAGTTTTTGCCCTGCATCTTTGATTTCTTCATAAAAATCTTCTGAATCTTTAACTCTATATATGATTCCTGACCAAATACACCCATTCCCAATTCTCTTAAAAGAGTTTAATTTTTCAATAGCATCTGATTTTGAATAAGTACTTATGGCTGCAGCTTGAAAAATCGTTTTTCTGAATGAGCCTTTATTTCCGTAAGTTATTGATTTTGATGAGAGCATTATGGGGAAATATGCAAATTTTTCATATTAAGAATTTTAAACATAAAAATATAGTTTTTATATAGAAAAAGAAGATCTGAAACATGAAGTTATATAATTAAATTAGTAAATGCTTTAAATATTATTAGAAAATGTTAACTACTTAAATCTTGAGAGCCACCCACTTGCGTTGCATCCAATTCCTGCGATACTTTATCTAAAACTATCTTCTTTTTCTTCCGAGGCATCGATAAATCTGGATAATAACATCTTAGCCCTGAATTTTACCATTTCTAAATTAAATTTTGTTTTTATTCTATTGGCTTTAATAGGACTATTTGCATAACCATCACTCTTATCAATAAAATCTCCTGTGGCAGGATATTTTGGTATACATCCACATAGGAATCCCCGTTTTGATTTCATTATTATTGCATTTTTAGTTACTTTTCTTGATCATTGATACGAAAAAACTTCACACTTCTACTAATCCACAGAAGGGCAGACTATTGCTCTAAATACTCATCAAAATTTCAGTCTTATACTGTAAATTCTTGAGCGACCCTCAGTTCAGAATTCAGTTCACAAATGTTGATATAAATATCATAATTGTGAGAAATATGTAAATTTTTCATATATGTACCAAATTTTAAGCATAAAAAATATAGTTTTATATAGAAGAAGGGGCGATGAAATATGAGATTATATAAACAAATTTAGCAAATGCTTTAAATATTACAAATTAATACCTTACCTCAACATAAGCATTTCGATATTTGCGACCTCATGATATTTAGGTAATGAATATTTCCTTATTATAGCTTCGAATCCAGTTTTTTTGATACTCTGGATAAGTCCGCACATCTCTCTTGCACAGTTTCTTAAATCGTTTTCTGTCAATTGGCTTTGGTCTTCTAGCCTAATATGTCAAGCAGGCATAAGTTTGAGCATTTTGTTTGATAAATATAAAGCAGAGCCTGCTATTACAGATGGGCTGAATTTTATCATTTTGCAGTCTAGTAGGCAAATCTCTATAAAATAGCTAGCTAGGCTATGGGCTCTGCTTTCCATTGCAATGATACGAGCAAATCTTTCAAGAAATTCATATGAAGTGGTTACTGTGATATTATACTCCAACACTTTTAGCATATTTCTTTCCATATCAATAATTTGGCTTCTTGAATAAGTATGATTTGTAACTTTTTCCATATCTTTTGCATACGGTGCATAAATTTCTTCATATTTGCAAGCAATAAACAAAGCAGTCACCCCAACCAGCTGAAGATTTTCTTTTGCTATTTGGGATCTTTCCAAATATCTATCAATAAGATTTACAGTCAAAAACAGTGTTTCTTGTTGCAGCCTAAATTTGTTATGGACATCAATTATCCAGTCTATAAGAATTGCTCGCATTTTTTCATTTATTTGGAATTGCTGCTTTATATAGCCATACTGAGGAGTGCATGAAGTTTCTATTAGTTTGAGATTTCTGAATATTTCTTTTGCGTAACAGCCTAAATATTTAGGATTATCATTGTCTTGCAAGTCAATGTCCATTAAGGAATTTTGGTTTTCGCCAAATTGTAAGACTTTTATGGAAGATTTCAGCTTGAATGGGTTGTAGTAGGACTTCGAAGAGAGATTTTCTTTGTTGTCGGCGGATAGCAAGAATTTTACGTTCATGGGGCCTTTAAATAATTATAGCATAGCTAATACCTTTTTATTATAAAAATGTCGAGTTAGCATTAATTATTTCTTAGGAGTTTTGAAATTAATGACCTTATATTGATTCTAGCCCTTGTAAGCTCAATTGGATCAGTCGGCGCTGGCGTATATAGCTCAACACAATGCCCACAATTTTCACATTTAATAAGCACAACTGGTCTCGTTTCCGTACTTGTCACATTGATTCCAGCCCATTGCCAAGGATCTTCATCCCCATTCGTATAAATTATATTTGTCCCCAAATAATTCAAATCATACCCCGTTATATCTACATCAGGCAGTGGAAGCCCTCCAGGATAATTATAAATAGCGTTACAATACCAATCCCAAAACGTCAAATTTAAGTATTGTGATCTCATTTGATATTCAGACGGTGTCTGCATCCACCCAAACTGTGTACACTGCTGCCACCACCATTGTCTCCCCGCAGTACTAGAAGTCCACACAAATGATCCTAATGAATTTACAGCATATCCAGTCGGATCAGACATCCCATACTCCTCCCCCAAAATCGCTACCTCTTTTAGCATATCCCACGCATTATCAACTGCAATCAATGCATCACACAATTCAGTCCTATGCCCATACTGTATAAGTTCTGCCATAATATCAGTGATATAGAAAAGCACTGGTCTCTTATCAGGGGTACCTTGAAAAGCTGCAGTCGCATTAAAAATATCAGTAACTGGGTTAAGATTATTTGCCAAATATTGAGATTCTACTAGAGAATTTGCAGATCGGATAGCATTTACACAGGATTGGCCACTTTTTAAGGCGGAAAGATATACTTGTTTGTCGAAGTCTGTGAAATTTAAAATTGGCCTTACAACAGCAGAGCTTGCCCAGGAGACTGATACGAGGTCTGGGTAACGAGTTTTGACCCAGCCAGAGAGGCCTCCTGCATAGCTACCACCGACTACTACCCATTTGAAAGAAATTCCGGGGTTTGTGAGGGCCATGTCACTATTGAGGAAGCGGATGAATTGGGCGATATCTGCGAGGGCTTGTTCAGCGTTTAAATAGGTGAGGAGCTGAGGGAGCATTCCGGAGTAGTTGTAAGGTAAAGATTCGCCGTAGTAGCGGTGTTCGAGAACTACAAAGCGAGCTTTGTTATCTTTGGCGACTTGGAGTGGGAAAAGTCTTGTAGGATCAACACCTGGGCATTCATATTCACCACAGAGATATAAAAATACGAGACCATATGAAGGCTGAAAATAGTTGTCTACTATTCAGTATCGTTGAGGAAATGTACCAGAATCTTGATATGGGACGTGGAAATGGTCTAGAGTTTGGTTGAAAATATAAAGAGTTTGGTCATAAGCATAAGATAAGAATGAGAGAGAAAGAAGAATCAATAGATTCACCATATTAAATTCAGGTTTAAATTTTAATCATATCATGTGCATTTAAGTTATATTGTTTTATTAATATTTATCATTTATTCTTTGAATGAATGCACAATAAATAATACTTCTTAAATTGAATTAGTTAACTATATGATAAATCTTAATAAAAAAGAATTTAATTTTTCAAATTAAAATATCAGCTTATCAAATTGGCTATCCTGAATATGCAAATAGATTAAGTTATTCAATACACATTTAGCTTTTGCATTAATGATATAAAAAAGATTAATTTCTTTTAGGAATAAATTAACGTAATTATGAGCAAAGTCAATGTTTATCATTATCCACAAAGATCATTTACTCCAAGCCCAACACTGAAAAGTCCTCAAAAGACCGCATCATATGAATTAAATCGTGCTATACCTGCTACTTCAGAAACTTATCGTTCAAATCATGTAAGAAACTCCTCAGATGGAGGCGATCTTCTTCATTATTTAAGGCAGCCATCAGAAAATGAAAAGATACTAAGAGCAGAAACTCTGCTTAAAGAAATCTACAACAAAGAAGAAAAAGTCTATTCACCAAACAAATCCAGCAGCAAGTCAAACTCTCCTAATAGAACTGTAACGCAACCCCCATTTGGGACATATCAAGAATTTAAAGAAGATCCAATAGATATCAATAAACTCTTTGAACAAGTAAAAACGAAAGGAAATCATCAAGGATCTAAATCTAATAATCCAGTATCAAAATCATATGACAACGGTCAAATGATAATTTATTCCAAGTCACTTCCCAAAGATAAGTCATATGACCCGATCCGTGGTATTACCAAAAATTATATAATTGACAGGACCACCCTTCGGTCAGAATTTGAGCTAAAAAATGATTCCTCACCGATAAGAGAAAAACAGCAGAGAAGAGGACTATTTAACCCAATTACAGGAAAATCAGAAAATTTTACGAATAGGTCGTTTACTTATGGAGAAGACAGATCATCACCAGTAAAAGCTGTTTCTACAATGAAATTCAATAATAACTCAAAAGTAAATCCAAAGCCTTTCAGTAGTTTTCAAAACAGCTCAAAAAATGCTGGCTTTGACTCAAATTCAATCATTAAGTTACTTAATGGGAGAAAAGTCTTAAAAGGTATGGGCTACCAACAGTCTAATGTCTTTTAAGCTAATTAACATGATTATTTCTATAATGATAAAAAATAAGAAATCACTTGAGAATTTAAAACAGCTTGAAGAGTATGGGCTATCTAATACACCAAGAACTATTGAAGCGTGTCTAAGAGAAGGGATAAAGCCGCAAGACTTATTACCGAAAAGTTCAAAAGATTTTAAAAGATTAGAAATCTCGCCCAAAGCACAAGAATCATTAAGCAATTTTTTCGAAAAGAAAAGGATTTTCTTGATTAAAAAAGTTATGAAAGCAAAAAATAAACTTTTAAATGAAGATATTAGAACTAAACCATCGAATTCTCTAGCATTAAGTGAAAGAGTTTTTGGAGATACCATTGCAAATAAAGAAAAACACAATAGAGAACTAAGAACTTTAATTGATCATGAACTGCAGTATTCTCTTCGCCCTGCTATAAAAGACGAACTTTCTGCTGAAAAATCCAAACTAGATACCTTTCCAGCAATAACTCCAAGAAAAATCAAAACTGCTGAAACAAAAATAAGAAAAAAGCCAGCAGAAACCAAAGATTTTGCCTGAAAAATGAGAGAAGAGGAAGAAGCAAAAAAATTACAATTAATAAAAGAGCAAAAGGCAAAAGATGCAGAAGAAAAGAGGCTTAAAAATGCAGAAAAATTCAAAATGCATATTGAGATGTCTGCCAGAAAAACTGATAAAGATTTCAAAATAAAACAGAAAATGGTAAAAATGGCTGAAGCAGAAAGCAGAGAAAGGTTGGAAAAAATAAGAAGAATGAATGAACAACGGAAAATGGAATTAAATGAAATAAGTCATTGAAAAAAAGAAAAATTAGATAGAGTCAGAAAACAGATAGAAAAAGAGCATGAGGCAAAACGCAACCAGTATTATCAAAAATGAGCCAGAGAGGATGAGATTTTAGACAAGCTGAATAAAGAGCAGCAAAAATATCTTAACAATATTCATATTAGTTATGAGAAACGGGCAAGGAAAACTTTGGAAAAAAAAGAAATGGCTGACAAAGAGGATGAAATAAAGCGGCAAAGATTTTCTGAAGGACTCTCCAAGAGATTTGAAAAATTAGAAAAAAGAGACACAAAAAGCCAGCAGGATGTGAGGAAAAATAAAAATGCTTTGAAAGAGCTGAATAATAAGCTAAATCTTGAGCAAGTTGCTAGAAAAGAAAAATTTTATAAATCAGAAAGCATTGATAAAATACAATCAAAATCACAAAGAATTCAATCTTTTATTGAAGCCAAAGAAGAAATCAAACGAATTAACGCATTAATGAACAGCAAGTCTGAAATTAAAAAGAATAAAATTAGAGAAGAGATGTATAAAATGGCAGTGTCAAAGAAGTGGGATCTTATCAAGCTAGAGAAACTAATAGATAAAGATATATAGAAAACAGAAAATAATAATTTTTATTAAATTATTCAATCTTGTAATGAGTGACTTGAAAGGCTTTGGCTTACAAAAATAGTTTGCTGAAGCACAATGCTTATAAAATGATTTTCAAATTTCTATTAAATAATTTATAAAATTGATATTTCAGTAATTATACAATTAATTTTATAATATATATATACTTCGTTTAAATAATTGAACAAAATGGATTGTTCTTCTTTAAAAGTCATGAGATTTTAATAATTTTCTACCTTAAAGCATTTAAAAGTTTATATTAATTTTCATGTTTTTCTCCTTCTTCAGCAATTTTCTTTTGCAGCATTTCCGTAAAAAGCGTCTGCACTTTAATCATATTTTCATTTCTCCCCACCAACGAAAACTGATGCGGCCCAATAATACAAATACTGAAAAATCCTCCCAATCCTACCGCACAAATATTCCTCCCCATAATATCATCCACAAGTGTCGGCCTAAAAATCGACGAAGTTGAGCTAATCCCCAGCCTACACGCACTATTATCTCCCCACGCAAATAAATCGC
>CATKHM010001316.1:0-10169 GCA_949751825.1 Blepharisma undulans | reverse complement strand
GGCAATCACTCTCAAAATTAAAATTGACGCAAGAAGTTGAATATGTAGAGCATGAGAAAAAATGTTAAAATTGCTAGAAACTATGCAAAAAAATAATCCTCCTATATTAATTTTTTGTGAAAATAAAGTTGATGCTGATTAAAAGAAAGATTTTTAAACGAAAAAGAATTGATGCAGCTTGTCTTCATGGAGGGAAAGAACCAAGCGAAAGGACACAAGCTATTAAGGATTTGAATAAAGAAAGACTTGATGTGTTGGCAGCAACTGATGCTGCCGCAAAAGGGCCAGATTTTTATAATGTGAAACATATAATTAATTATGATTTGCCAAAAGAAATTGACAGTTATATTCAAAGAGTATGCAGAGCTAAAAAGAGAGCTATTATCACTACATATTTGAGCTATAGTTTGGATAAAATGCTTCTATGTGACCTTAAACATTTCCTGGAGGATTCCAGACAAAATATTCCAATAGAGTTAGATGGAGAAGATGAACAAGTGACTAGAGAAGGAAACTGTGCTTATTGCACTTCCAGATCATAGGAGATCTTCGTGTCCAAGATGGTAGTAAGAAAGGCTGAATCATTGCTTCCTATTTAACTGGTTTTAATATATTATCAATTTTTTAGAACTAAACTCAATAAAGTTTATATATGATTAAATACGAAAAATTATATTTCAAATGCTAGATGTTATTTTTTAGCTTAATGAGCTATTAAGGCTATCAAGATTGATATCTCTAAAGCAAGAGCTCCTGAATCAGTATTATCACCACTGTCATCGTCATTATTTCCATGCCCATCATAAGCGTTTTTTACTTCTAGCCAGTTTTCTGCTCGTGTCTCAAGCACGCAATCTTCAGCACCAATTATGGCATTGAACATATCTAGCTGAGTTTGATAGTAAATAAAAGTGTTGTAATCTTTAGTGCTCCAATAAGTTTTCACACAATTACTACTTGCTCTATCAAAAGTATTGCATTTAAAAATATCTTTGCCTTCTATCCACTTAGTTCATTGTTTACTATATTGCAGAGATACTGTATCTCCAGGCAATGCTGAACAATGAGCTGTTCCTTGACTATTAAGTGAGCATTGACAATTCCCTCCTGTAGCATATGGAGGATTAAAGAAATTATCTGCGTTTGAATCGCAACTTCCATCATCCTCATTAGGATTACACTCTGCACCTTGGCCCTTTACTGTAGAAAACAAATCTGTACAATAAAAAATCCTATTATTCATATTTTCCCAACAAAGCGAATAAGGACATAAAGCACTCCTGCCATTATAGCATTGAGCAACAGGGTCATGCACTTTGAATGATCTATACAAGTAGCAAGTGTTTTGCGTAGGGTCTTGGTAAGAGGTTTCATTGCAAGCTGCGTTGTTTACACAATCATAATCACCTGTGCAGCCACTCTCTCCTATTTTGATTTGTGATACACAGATGTTGTTTTTGCAATAAGTTCCAGGCTCGCATGCTCCAGTTCCATAAGTGGAACAATCTCCCCCTTTGGGAATTCCTACACAAATCCCATCTTCACAAGGTAAAGAGTAAGAACAGTCGTCTTTTGTTTTGCAGAATTCTCCCGGCATATTAGAGTAGGTTTGCGGAGTTGGTATTGAGCAACTATAGTTAAACTGAGTTGAAGATTTCTGATCTGGAAAGCACTGGTACTTTGAGTCAGAGCATTTTCTTGAATAGTAGGTATCGGTCAAGTTGTCGTTGTAGATACAAGTTTCAGGCAAGAAAACCTGTTCAGAAGTTTTGCAGGTATATTTGAAGCAACCCCAAGCAAAATGCAAAAGTGTGAACAAAATGAGGAAGAAAAAGCTTATAGACCTGTCCATTTTATTTATTCACCAATTAAGATTGCATAAAAATTTACAAATTATTTTATTTTAGTAATATTATTTTTTGTGATTTTTGATATAATTCCTTTTCTAAATCAAAAATTATTTTTAGATATTAATTCAGGGAATGAATCTAAATCATTTATTTCACAAATGATGTCTTTTTACTTTAAGAAATTTTTACTTCCGAATCTCTATAGATGCAAATAAAACCTTCTTCTCTATGCGAAATGTTGTCAAAAATAAGTATTATTTATTTTGTATATTAAAATATTTATATTGCTGAATATTTCACTATTAAATTTTTGTCATTAATTATTAACTTTTTTTAGAATCCTAAGAAAGTATTGCAATTAAAGATGAAATAATCATCGATGTTTGAAATTAGCCTACGAATATGATAATATTTATGATCCATTGAGGGAAAAATAGAATTTACTCCAAATATATTGAGCAAGCAAAGGGTAATTTGCAGGTGCAAATGAGTTTCCTGCTAAAATGAAGTATAAAAATACTTGCTATCGTATAATGCTATGAGAATATGATTTTCTCCTCCACCACAAGCTTTTCAATTAATGAGGTCTTTATTTATCTATACTTTTAGCAAGCTTACCTCATATTTATTTTCATGTAAAATAAATAATTTTAATTGCTTTTAAACATTTCAATAACTTCATAAACTATGACTATTTTAAGAATGAATTTTAAATCTCTCGATTAACTTAAGGCTTAAGCATATTAATAGGCTATCGCCTCTGCATTAGAATTTATGTAGGCATTTTGAGCCTGAACATAATTTTCAGCAAAAGTGTTCATGACACAGTCTGAAGTTCCTACCAGCCTATTATATAAACTATTCTGTAAGCTATAATAGGCAAACGCATTATACTTCTGGTTACTCCAATAAGTTTGCACACAGTTGCTATCATATCTTTTAATAGTATTGCAGTTCAGCACTTCTGGGCTGGTTATCCACTCATTTAAAATGTTTCTCCAAGGCTGGCTAGGCGCATCTCCAGGCAAAAGTTCACAATAAGCATTTCCTTGCCCGTTTAACCCACATCCACAGTCTCCTTCTATGGAGTATGGAGGGTCAAAGAAAGGATCTTCATTGGAGTTGCAGCCTCTCCCATTCACATCACATTGAGACGCAGGCCCATCAAGTGTATAGAATAAATCTGTGCAATAGAACTTGCCATCAGAATTCTGGCCGCAGTAATCATATGGGCACAGAGTGCTATATCCTGAATAGCATTGGCCAACTTCATCATGAACCTTGAAAGAATGATACCCATAGCAAGTATTTTGCGAAGGATCAGAATAGGAGACAATGTTGCAAACTGCATTGTTGACGCAATCATAGTCCCAGGTGCATCCAGATTGTCCGATTTGAAGCTGTGGAATGCATGTTTTGTTGGTACATCGTAAACCAGGATTGCACTGCTCACTCCATTGACAGTATCCTCCATTTGACACTCCTACACAAATCCCATTTTGGCATGTAAAGGAGTAATAAGAGACACAGTCGTCGTCAGTTTTGCACCACTCTCCTGGATAGCTGTTAACTGGGGGAACATAAGCTTCTTGGCAAGTGTAGTTGAATTGATAAGAGGTAGAACGCTGCAGGTCTGAATAGCATTCAAGAGAGCTATCAGCGCATGGTTGGAGGTAATAAGTATTGGTTTTATTATCATTGAAGGCGCACTGATTGGTATACCAGGCTTGATCTTGAGGCTTGCAAGTATATTTAAAGCATTCAATGCTTCCTAGAGCGAAGGTAAGGCTAATAGATAGCTGGAGAACCATAAGCATTTTCAATGACACAGCCATTTTATTTATTCACCAGCTAAAAATAAAATAATCCACACGGGAGCATTGATTTTATAAATTTCAATAAAGAGGATTTTCAAGGAAATAAAAAATTTTGCTTCTTCAATAAGCTTCAATTTGGCCTCAAATTATTTTTTAAGTGTAAAATAATTAAAATAAACATGATTTTATGATAATACCGTTTTTATTATTCTTCACCTTTGCCTTCTAATTTCATCTGAGACACCCCAGACAACCAGGATGAATATTTCCTTAAAAGATCATTAAAATTGTTTCTTGCTTCTATGAAATCCGTGATATATACCACAAACGAATTATTAAGAAATCAGTAAATAAATCACTAAAATATTTTACTAATTTATCAATAGTAAATATTTATGAGAAACTTCGATTTAGAATCAGGAATTGGAAGCTTTTCAGGGTATTGATCTTTCACTTCTTATAAAATAAGTTTATAAGCCCAGATCCTACACCTCCACCAATGGAATGGTGATTTCAATATTCAAGGCATTATAATCTTCTCGTGATTTCTTCATTGTATCAAAGATCACTTCTTTCAACTCTGAATCTAAAATATTTATAGTTTTCTGTGCAGGTGTATTGAATTTATGTTTACCCAAAAATAAGCATATTTGGCTTATAAAGTTGTGATAAAGAAGAGCATACAACTCATCTATGATTCTAAATCTATCATAATTGCCTTGGAAAAATATTTTGATCTATTTCTCTGAAATAACTAAACTTTTTTATAAGAACTCACATAATAATTGTCTTCATTGACAATTTTCCGTATATAGATATAATTCAAAAAATTAATCTATAGTATTTTCACATTGACCAATTTGCAAACTAATGACTTTTCTCTCATTGTAAAAAGGCTATTAAATTTAATAGATATTATAGAATTGACTTGAAATTTATTATTATTTTATTAGCTTCATTATTTAAGTCCTTAAGTTAAGTATAATGAAGCACAGAAACACCAACCAGTAAGGAAATTTCCAAAGAAATCCCAGAATTATCATCATAATCTCCCTTCCCATCTAATGATCTTGCATAAGCATAATCTGAAGCCATCGTATTTATTATACAACTTTTGCTCCCAATGATATAACTATACAAATTGAAATAGCTTTTCCAATAGAAGAACTCATAGAAACTTTTTTGGTCTCAATAATCCTTCATGCATTTAAGCTCATTTCTCCTGGCTGTATTGCAGTGAAAAACCGCTTGACTAGAATACCATTTAGCTAGATAGCTCAATAAAAACACCCCAGGGCCGTCTCCAAGGTAAAGCTCGCAATAAGCTTTTCCTTCTGAGCTATAGGCACAAGAGCATGCTTGGCTAGCAACAAATGGAGGTTTAAAAAAATTGTCTGGTTTGGAAGGACATTTATCTAAATTTATCTTGCAGAGTGAAGCAGGCGCTGAGTCAGAAACTAGCAAATTTGTGCAATAATAAAAATGATCAGCATTTTTAGCACAAGTTAAATATTTGCATAAAAAATTCTTCGAATCAATGCAACTTCCAACTGGCGTATGTGGTTCGAATGTGAATACTTGATAACATGTGTTAGCATTTGGGTTGACTGCAGATGTGATGTTGCAGGCCCCGTTATTTACACAGTCATAGTCAGTTAAGCAGCCTCTGCTGCCAATCTCAATTTGAGGAATGCATCTTTTGTTAAAGCAATAAGTTCCAGGCATGCAATTATAATTTGACCAACAAGTCAAATCAACAGGAGTTCCTTGGCATATTCCATTTAGGCAGCTATTGCTTCAGAAAGGATTGCAATCAGTTCATTCAATGCATTTCTCCCCAACATCACTTATACCAAAATAATAATCACCATCGACACAGGTTTTATTTGGAATATTCAAATCATAAATGCATAGTTTTCCAGCTGAGCATTCTCTTGAGTAATAAACATAGGATTCTTCGTCATAATACACACAAGTATCATCATTAAAAGCCATAAATGAAGGCTTGCACAAGTAGCTGGGACATATTTTTGAGCTTAAAATTCCAAGATAAAAGAATTCTAAATGGAGGAGTGCAAGTGCTTTAAGCTTAAAGTCCATTTTTAATTATTCGACAATATGTTTTGTCTAGTGGCTACTTGATTTTTCGCGTATCTAGAAGAAATTAACAATTTAGAACTCTTAATTGATTGGTATTTATTATAACAGATAATAAAAACATTTTTTAGCAAAATATCATATTTTGATCTATTTTGAATAACAAAAAGAAGATAATATTATTATGAATAGACTAATTAAGCTATTTATCTACTTTAGAACAGTTTATGACTTTAATTTCTTTGCCTTTCCATGACAAGCAAAACTATAAATAAAACCCATAAAATTTTTCGAGCTTATAATAATTAATGGTAATAAAAAGAGCTAATTACATAATTATATAGAGTTTTAAGTAGCTTTTCTTAAGTCAATACATGAGCCCTACTTTGAAAGCAGCCAAGCAAAAAAATTGCTCTCTGCAAAGATGGGAGAAAATAAATAAAATTAAATTATCTTGGTCTAGAGAATCGAATATTGTTGCTATTATATGAACTATCATATCTTATTAGAATTTCAATGTTGAAACTCCCAATAGAGTTCTAAATACTAGTTCATGCTTGAAATTAATAAAAACACAAAATTTTTTTCTATATTCAATCCAACAAAAAAGATAAATTGCCATTGTATTAGGGTTCTTATTAAATCTACATTAAATTATCAAGAAGATTTAGATATTGCTCTGCAGTTTTTTGAAAATTAATAAATAAATTATTATAAACTTCAAAAGATTGCAAATAAAAATAAAATCTCATATTATAAATTTTTATTAAAAGGTTTTTAAGGTAAAACTAATCCAATGAATATTGAAAGCCCTAAAGCGAGTCCAGAACTATCCTCATCACCTTCGCCACCTGTTCCAACCAATTTTGCAGCATATGCATATTGGAACGCTGCCGTGTCTATAACGCATCTTTGGCTTCCGATTATAAGATTATATGCATTGAAAAAGGTGTACCAATAATATGCTTCTTTGAAACTTTTTTCATCCCAATAATCCCGCATGCAGTTAAATGATTCTCTATTGGCTGTATTGCATTTAAAAATCGCTGAACTTGAATACCATTTTGTCAAATAGCTTAAGTATTGCAATCCAGGCTTATCTCCATAGAAAAGGCTGCAATATTGCAGTCTTTCTGAATTGTATCCACAGTCACAATTCGAATTAGAAGTCAATGGTGGGCTGAAAAAATTATCCGTTTTAGAAGGACATTGTACATTAGTTCCAGAGCAAGTTGAGCCTGGGCTGTTGAGCGAGGTCATCAAGTCTGTGCAGTAATGATTACCATCAGCTTCGTTTTGAGCACAAGTCAAATATTTGCATAGCCTGCTTTCTCCGTTTATGCAGTTCCCAACTGGTTCATGAGGATCGAACGAAAACACTTGATAGCATGTGTTAGCTTGAGGGTTAGTTTGTGATGTGATATTGCACGCCGCGTTGTTTACACAGTCGCTGTCACTATTGCATCCGTTGCTGCCAATTTTTATTTGAGAAGTGCATTTCTGATTAAGGCAAGTTAATCCAGGCTGGCAATAAATACCTAAAATGCATGCTTGACCTTCTGATATTCCTTGGCAAATTCCTTTAGTGCAGGCGTTAGTAGTGACTTGATTGCAGTCAGAGGTTTTTTCACATTTTTCTCCAGGCTGGCTTGGGCCAAAATAATTTTGATTTGTAGCACATGTCATATTAAAACCATCAGGATAGTTACAAATCTGGCTATCTGAGCATTCTTTTGAATAATAAATATCCGCAGCTTGATCATAATAAACACAAGTTTCATCATCAAAAGCCATATGCTGAGGTTTACATGTATAGATGGAGCATTCGTTCCCACTTAAGGCTGTGAAATAAAGGAAAGACAAGTGGAGAATTAAAGAGTAAATCTTAAAGTCCATCTTTAATTTATTCACCAGTATAACTTTATTGATTTGGATAAATATCCATATAAAGATGAGTGATGGAGTTTGATCAAATTCCGTTTATTTTAATATATTTATAATGATTTATTTTTTAATTATAAAAGAAAGATCAGAATCAGTAATAAGCAATATATTTGAGGTAGTTATATTTTGCATTTAAGATAAAAATATCCAAGATGATAATAAAAGGTAACTTGAAAGTCAAAGAAAATAAAGCAATCACTGGAAACGAATAACCCATCTTCTTATTATCGATTTAAAATAACTAGGACAAATAAAAGCCAGTATGAATAAAGCCTAAGGATATTCATCTCTCTTTTTTGAATTTGCTCAGCTTGATGTTCATTGCATTGATTATGCCTTAAAATTTTATAAGTAAGAAATAAATTAATTGTTAACCAAAGTGTTATCAATCTGTAAAAAGAAGTATTTATCCCAAGTTATTATTTAAGCATAAAAAAGTCCAACTAATAATGAAATTCCCAAAATAATTCCTGAACTCTCGCCAGTATCTCCGCCACCTTTACCATATAATTTTTTGGCATACACATACCTTGAATCAGCAGTATTTAGCACACAATTTTCAGTTCCTATTATATAATTATACTCCTGGAAATACACAGTCCAATAATAATAAGTGCTGAAGTTTTTGGAGTCCCAATAATCCTTTATACAATTCAATTCTTCTCTCCTTCCTGTATTGCATTTTGAAATTGCCTGGCTTGAATACCATTTTGCTCTGATGTTTAATAAAGACAATCCAGGTCCGTCTCCTAAGAAAAGGTTGCAATATGAGTTTCCTTCTGAATTGTAAGCACAAGCACAATATTGATTAGCGACATAAGGCGGATTAAAAAAAGTGTCTGGCTTAGCAGGACATTTATTTTGGTTAATATCGCATAGTGAAGCTGGCGTTGGATCGGAGACTAGCAAATTTGTACAGTAATATTTGCCATCATCATTCTCAGCACAGGTGGTGTATTTGCATAGCATGCTTTGCTGGTTATTGCAATATCCAACTGGGGAATGAGGTTCAAATGTGAATACTTGATAGCAAGTGTTGGCTTGAGGATTAGTTGTTGATGTGATATTGCAAGCAGCGCTATTTACACAGTCATAGTCACTTGAGCATCCTTTTTGACCAATTTCTATTTGAGGAGTGCATTTTCCGTTAATGCAAGAATTTCCAGGCAAGCATTTATAAAATGATGAGCAAGATTGGCCCATAGAAATTCCTTCGCATATTCCATCGACACATCCAGAAGAGAAAGTATTGTAGCAATCTGCGCTTTGTTTGCATTTTTCTCCTACCCAGCTTTGGCCGAAGCTAAGTCCTTCATCTGCGCAGGTTTTATTGGGAGATCCGCCTTCAAATTGACAAAGCTTATTATCTGGGCATTCTTTTGAATAAGCAGTGTAAGCTTCTTTATCATAATAAAGACAAGTTTCAGCAGAAAAAATCATTGATGAAGGCTTACAAATGTAACTATAGCAGTCAGTGGAGCTTAAAACTGGCATATAAAGGATAGCGAAATGGAGAAGCAAAAAAGTGTGAGGCTTAAAGTCCATTTCTGAATTTATTCACCAGTTAGATATTAGTGATTAATAATAAAAAGGTAAATTAAGAAACAAATAATAAATGCAATTTAGATAATTGATAAGAACTATTTCCTTTGTCAATAGTTAAATTTATAATTATATGAATAATAAAAAATGATTTATATTGATAATACTTATAATTCTTTGAAAAATTCATTATAAGAATGCTCAATATTTAAAAATATAGCATAAAGAATATAAAAAAGAATTAAATTATATAATAGATATAGAATGCACTTATTTATTCCTAAGTATTATTCAGAAAATACAATAAGAAATATTATAAAGATTTTTCATTTACTTTAAGGAACTCATCTTTAATAAAATGGCATCTTTTTAAAATTAAAATCCATTTTATTAAATACTGACTTTACTTACATCAGTTATCATAGCTCAAATAATGTGCTTGTTTAAGATTCAAGAAAATTTATGAATCTTGTGCAAGAAGAATTATGATCTATTAAAATTAAATAGAAAATGATTTTTTTCAACACAGTGCACCATAATAGTGAAAAAAATAAATTTTAAATACAAAAAGTTTAAAAACTGTTTATTCTTTAAAATGATTTGAGCTTGTTTTTAAGCTTCTTAGTTAAAAATTAAAACTTTTAATCAGTTTCTGACTAGTGATTATGATTTATTTTTGTGAGTGCTCTTATTTTGTTTTCTTTAGTGGTTATAAAATGTTAGCAAAAGATATCCAGACTCAAAGCTCTATACCATAAAAATAGTGAAAATTGTTAATCGTAATATTTTGATAAAATTTATGGAAAGTCGCTGTTAAAAGTCCTAAAAAATAATTCTAAAACATTTCTTGTGCATTTATCTAAGCTAATATCCGTCATTAATTCCATTGGAGCAAATATCATTTTTTATAAAATTAAAG
>CATKHM010001315.1:0-10185 GCA_949751825.1 Blepharisma undulans | reverse complement strand
ATCACAGCCGACCGCATGGAAAATATTTCAGCTTTATGAAGACTTATCATATGGCGCATCATTATAAAGATCCATTTAAAGGCTTTGGAGTTTCCAATCATTTCTGGGATATTGTTTTTGGAACTCTGCTCCCAGTCACTTATAGGCCGACGTCATTGGATTAAAATTACCTAATCTTTTTATTTTAGAACAGTTTTAATAAGAATTGTGTATTTTTTCGTGCACGCTTATAATTCAAGAAAAATAACAAATTTTTAATTATTACTTATTAATCGTCTCCCAAAAATTCAATTCGGTCTAACTCTTCTTGTGGAGGTTCTACTACAACTTTTTCAACAATCTTTTCAGGCAATTTGCTCTTTGGCATTGGCTGCCTTCCTACTTTTCTTATTTTTGGATTTGCTGATCTTTCCATATACTTCTGAAGTTTATCTTGATTTTTCTTCTTTTCTTTTATTAATGTCTCGTTTCTTGATTTTTCTCTCCTATTTTTTTCCAAATCAATCGCTTTTTTGGTAACATATTCTTCATCAATTTGGTCGAATTCTTTAAAAATTCTTAGATAAACATCAAGCCTATGCTCAACTTCAGTAAGCAGCCCTAAGCAGTCTTGCTGCCCTTCATCAGCTTCAAGCCCCAAAACATCTCTTGTAGTTTGCTCCAGTCTCATTAAGACTGGATGCCCAGTTTGTTCATTTCCTATAGTTTTCTGTAATCTCCCTTCCAATTGTATACATCTTTTATCTTTCTCTTCAATAGCTTTTCCAAGCTCTCCTCTTCCTCCATTGAGTTCAGATAATTTATGTCCAGAAAGTCTTTCGATATTTTCATATTCATGTTTAGTCTGCTCTAAATTTTGCTCCAATTCTTGGATATTTTGAATCAAAATTAAATTATGCTCTACATACCCATGAAAAATATCAGTCAGCTGCTCTGAATTCTGGAAATGATTTCCAGCGTCTTTCTCGTGTGGCTCCACCTTATCCAAGAACTCTTTATATTTCGTATACTCTTCTAGGCTTTCTTCATGTTTCTGTATTTGTGTCTGTAACTGCTGTATTTCTTCATTCAGATGATTGATATCATGAGTTATATCGATTTTTATTTTATTCAATTTTTTAGCTTCTTTCATAGCATCATGGCTTTGGCGTTTGCACTCGTCCCAATATTCATTAAACCTTGTCGTGTCTTCTATAAGCATGTCTTCTGAGTTTTTCAAGCCATATTCTCTTAATAAGGCAAATTGTTCAAGCTTTTTGATTTCTTCTTTTTTGATGTCAATCATCATTTGAAGGAGAAACATTTCACGCTTCTTGTCAATTGTTTTGTGAATGTTTTCACGAGCTCGCACACGATCTGCGACGAGGGCAGCATGCGCGGCTTCAGCTACAGTTACTTTTTCTTCTGCAGGAGTGGTGCTAATTTCAATTTCTTCAATTTTTCGTAACGCCCCTGCTCGGTTATATTTGAGCCCTTTATCCCAAATTTTCATGTTTCTAGTTTTCGAACGGTCTTCTTTTTCTTTTGCCTTGATTTCTCGAATATTTAGGATTTCCTCATCAGGAGGAACTTTGAAAGGATTTTCATGAGTAGTGTCAAACATACTTGACTTGAGAGGAGGCAAAATGCTTTTTGAGTCTTGCAAAGAGTCCATTTTATTCATGTTTACAATCTTAAATCTTAACTTGGCATTTATTTTGAAATTTATATTAAAGTTTTAATGCTATTTATTGAATATCATTCTATGTAGCAGTCTCAAAATAAAATTTATATTTGTCAATATTAATTTATTTATAAAGACCAAAAAAGCAAAATAAAATTTTACATCTATCTCAAAAATTTAACTTAGAACAGATGCCTATCATTGAAAATATATAATGCTTGCCTAAAAAATAAAAAAATGAATAAATAAATTTCTTGATAAATAAATATCCAAATTTTTAAATAAGTTTCAATTTTTCCATAAATTTTTCTTATAAAATCGATGACCATTTTAAAAAACCACATATCCATTATAAAATCATTATGACCATTCTCAGTCAAAACAAATAAATTAAATTTTATCTCCTTGCTTATCTTATTTAATCTTCCAGCTAAGAAATAATTCTTGAAATAATAACTCAATGAAAGGAAATTTTTGTCCAGTCTTTCACCCCACAAATGAAGATATGAAGGATTTCCAAGCGTATATAGAAAAAGTTGAAGGGTTATCAGAAGGTTTCGGAATGGTAAAAATAATACCTCCTGAGGGCTGGAAGGCCAGAAAAAGAGGGTACAAAGATATAAACGTTCAACTAACGAACCCTATCAGTCAGCATGTTCAAGGCTATGCAGGCATATATAATGTGATTCTCATCACAGAAAAGCCGATGGACTTAAAAACGTACCGTAATTATGCCAATTCGAGAGAAATCAAACAAAAACTCAGTGACGAAGAAATAGAAACACTCGTATTTCTTATATAGTTTTGGAAGCAAATTCGATATAATTCACCAATATATGGAGCCGATAGTAACACAGAGACATTATTTGACGAAGATAATGAGTGAAATTTATCCAAACTCGACACAACATTATCGTAAGTGATATATAGAAAAGGATTATACCCTTATAAGCTTGCAGGAATTAATATGCCATTTGTTTATGTAGGCTGCTGAAAAAGTATGTTTTGCTGGCATAAAGAAGATTTAGACCTTTATTCTATAAATTATTTGCACTTTGGAAAGCCTAAGTTCTGGTATTGCATTCCATTGTCTGAGAATGAAAAATTCGAGCGTTTCTGCAAATTCCATTTTCATACTGATTATGCATCTTGTCCAGAGTTTCTAAGACATAAATCCACCCAAGTTTCTCCTAGTATCCTGAGAAAAGCTGGGATAAATGTTCAAAGAATAGTGCATAATCCAGGTGAATTTGTAGTAATTTTTGCTGGGGCTTACCATATGGGGTTTAATTCAGGTTTCAATTGTGCTGAAGCGGTGAATTTTGCGACGCCAAAATGGGTTGACATAGCAGAAAAAGTGTCAAGGTGCTGCTGTGATCCTGAGACTGTGAAAATTGATATGGAGGAATTTAAGGCAAAATTGGAAGGAAAAGAAAAAGCTTCAACAAAGAAAAAATCAGCGCCAAGAAAAAGGCAAAAAGTTTCAGACGAATAAAGATACAATAAGTGTTTCGATTTTAAAACTTTCTTTGTAAAAGCACTAAATTTTCCATTCGCATTCTAGGTTTTGATAAAAGCATAAATATTGGTGAAGAAATAAAGAAAATATATTAAAAATCGGTTAATATTAGCATATATCAGCAATCAGCACACAGCAGGCTCGGTATCTACTTCTTTAGAAATAACTAGATCATTATAATGATAATTTTATTAAAATCGAATATAAATGTATTGTTGCATTCCATCGCCAATACCAGAAAATCCTTCGCCACAAGCAATCAAACTGTTTCGAATTATTCGAACCTTTGTAATTGTTCAGGTTATGCTCGGGATATTCAGTATGTTTGTAGATATATGGTCAGGTTTTCTTTTACTTATAGGAGCAAGTGTTCTTTATATGATTATTTGTTCGAGGAACTGATGCACATGTGTATTTTACATTGTTCTTTGTATGATGGATATAATGACTTGTATTATGCTTGTTGGAGACTATTTTACTAATCACAGCACCATTGAAGGAGAATACGGCATTCTTGTATTCGTGTCAATGGTAAAATTCCCATTCTACACTCTCTCAATATATTATACCTTCTTGTGTTATAGAGAACTCAAAGGTCAGGGCTATTTAGGATTATTTATTGAAGTCGTAGAAGGCGGAGGGGCAGGAATTTTAGGGAATCAACAACCTGCACAAGCATGGCAAAATGCTAGAGACCCTCCTAGGGCTCCAGAACCACAGCCATTCCAAGGACAAGGATATAGACTTGGCTAATTTCACAATGTAATAGAAATATCATATGATTTTACTTTAATTTCTAAAATGGATCAAGAACAATTGAAAGCAAAACTTGAGATGAGAGAAAATCAGCTCAAGGAAATGGCTTCACATTTGGCTGAACAGATGCACTCAATTAATGTAAAAAGAAGCTATATTACAGAAATGCAAGCGAATATACAGAGATTGGAAAAGAAATTGAATAAAAAAAATAAGCAATTGGAGCAGGAATTGAAAGATAAAGAAATTATTATTGCGAGAATCAAAGGACTAGAAGAAATAGCAGATATTTCAAAGGATGCAGCATATTATAAAAGATCAAAAATTCTTACAAAAGAAGAGAAAGATGATACTGCAGATTATTTGGATTATTATGCGAAATTAAGAGACTCACTAGAAGCCAAGGAAAGCTTTGATGATAGACTCAAAGATTTAGTGGAATCTGGTGTTGTTGTTAAAAACACAGAATTGGCGAATGAAAAAGAAAATGGTCAGACGACTTAAAAATTGGTAAATAAATGAGGCATAAGCATTCAATTTGATTTTCTTTTAGTATTTCTGCAATTATAAACAATTATTTATCATTTTCAGAAGCTGATCTACTTATTTTATATAATATTTCAATCTTCAATATCATTCTGATAAGAAAGAAGAAAATAAAATTGTATATAGTAATTTTCAAGCAAGCAATCGGTCTTATCTATCATTGTATTTTTATTTAAAGTCATATATACCATTGAATTTAATATCATATTTGTATTCAGCCTGATGAAACCATTACTAAATTATTGGTTATAATAATAAATTATGGAAAGTGGTTGGGAAGCTACAGCTGGACCTATTCTGGTCAGAGCTCTTGAAGAAATAAAACAGCTCGCATCCAGAAACGACTGGACAGCCAAAGATCCAGCCGAAGGAGTTCAATACTCATCTCGTCCCCACGATGACTGGCCAATAATCAAAGCAGTCGCTGAAATTCATGCCCCACCTGAAGCTATTGTCCAGTTCTTCAGGAACGTAAATAACATCAGCCAATGGAATGACAAGCTTAAAAACGTCCAAGTCGTCCATGAAAGCGGGCCTCTCAAGCTGATTAAGTCCCAAGTCAAGGCAAAATGGCCTATGGATGATCGTGAAACCCTTTACGCCCAAACAGAATTCGTTGAAAACGAGGGTAACACTGTTTTTCTTATTGAAAAAAGTGTGGAGTTGCCTGATATCCCAGTTGAGAAAAAGCATGTGAGAGCTCACTTGGTTTACAGTGGGTATATTTTGGAAAGATTGGAAGCGAATAGAACCAGAGTTACTTATATTGTACTTTTCAATCCAGAAGCAAGCGTTCCTGGAGCAGCAAAAGAAAAGATGCAAATGTCAAATGCGACTAGAATAGCAGTTGCCAAGAGAACTTTGGGGTAGTTATTTCTAAATAACGATATTCCTATTTATTTCAATTTTAATTATATCAGGATAGAAATTTGAATATTAAATTGCCTTAGTTTGAATTTTGAAGCAAATAGCATGCAAGTTCTATATATTTATTTAGAATTTGTAAGGAGAGAAATCTAAAACGACCCTAAAGAAAATTTTAAGGTTTTTTCATATAAAAACCTAATTTTTAAATATAAAAATAATTCAAAAATATCTTTAATTTTCAGATCAACCCACTCCAGAATTAAATTTTTCGCCAATTTTTCATATTACTAAAACTAATTTCAGATGCAATTTAACACAAGTTAATTCAATAGAAATTTTAGTATGGTAAACTCACTTTTAAAAAGCCTTTCAGTTCTGCAAGTTTCATGCTCTAAAAATGAGTTCAGCCACTCTTCACTTATTTCACTTATAGAGAATGTAGAAACAGAACCAATCCCTGAAAATCCTTTCAAAGTTGCAATAAATTTATCATTTCTTGAAGAAATTGCCAATGTTGCTAATAGGTTGTCATCAGAAGATGCAGTCCTCTATAATCACTTAGTAATCATTGAATGTGGGATCCAAGAATTTTTAAGGCATTGAAAAGGAGTCTCAAATATTCAAAATGACTTAAAATCGATTCGACAAAATATCGTTGAAAACTCAAAAATAATCAACTCTCAAATGAAAAGAGTCTCCAGAATTCTCAAAGATTACAGAGACCGCTGCAGAAATTCTTTTTTAGAATATCTCAAATCCCTTGATTTAGATATTCGAAGAATCCTCAAACCTTTAGTCCCTACAAGCGTTGTTTTAGAGCAGGTCAAATTTCCTCTGATAAATGAAAATCCAAGTTTAAGAAGCTCAGTTGCAGCATCTCAGCCTGAGTCTGCTAGAGAAAGTGTAGCCCAGCAGAGTCCAAGAGACGATTTAGAAACTTTGCCAAGCAGCAACCCAGCTGAAAATACAATAGAAAAATTAAATAACCATATACAGATGTTGGTTGGAACATTGGAAAAGGTGGCCAAAGATCTAATACAGATTGTGGCGGAGTCGGATAGACAATATTATGAAATTTTAAATAAAGTTGAAGTTTATTCAAGGCCTCCAACACCACTTGCAGCGCCTTTGCCAGAGTATTTTTGCTTTGATACTGAGGAATCAAAAGAAAATTTAAAGCCAGAAAAACATGTTTTCCCTAGAAAAACTAAAGCCAAATGAAGAGAAAGACTAAAATTATTATATACACAGAACAATATTGATGAAAATACTTATGCAAAATTGATGAAAAAAGTAAACTTAGCTGATGATGGCAATGGAAAAGTTGATTTGGAAGAACTTTTTAAAGACACTGATATTTCAATGGATGTCAAAGAAAATGCTGCATTTTATTTAGTAAATACTTCAAAAATTCCACAACAAGACGTATCTCTGATCGATTTGATGCTCATAGAAGAAGACGCTGCTAAATCTATTGGAAATGGCATTCTATCCGAAAATGTCAAACCAGAACCTCCTAAAGAGCCAAAACCCAAAAATCGGCCAGTCCACAAAATCGAAAAACAAGTCATTGAAAATAAGCCAAAGTCTCCAAATCCTTCTTCGTTTCTTGATTTTTCTCCTCAAAAGATCGATAAGGACAGACTATCGCCTGTCCCAAGAATAAACCAAGTTCGAAAATCCATCCCATCGACCAAGCCTTATTCAAAATTCATCGCCCAGAAGCAGCAAAATGAAAGTTCGTTTAATATCGAGCGTAAAGACGTCAGAGTGCGATCAATAACGCCTGTAGGAAAACCTAAATTTAAGTTCGACCGAAAGAAGAGAACGAAGACACCATCAGGCTTTATGCCTTATTCAAATTTGAATAGTTTCAGTATTATACATTAATATTAATGTCTTTATAATATAAACTTTACCTTTCTTTTGAAGCAAACATATTTAATAATTTATTGTTACATGATTCTACGTATTTAAAATTATTTGGGCTTTGGGAATTTAGAGAGAAAAATTGAGTTGTGAGATGGAATACTAGAGATTTAGGTTGCTATACTAATATAAGGGGTAAATTTAAGAATTTTGGCCTCGCTTATGCATTTTTTATAATTATAAGCTGAGGGCCTTTCTATAAATTTTATCAAAATTTATTGACCATATTTTTTAATTCGATGTGATTCTGCAAATTTTAAAGATATAAATAAATATATGGAGCACAAACCAAGAGTTCATGCAAAGCTGCTTCGCATTCTAACAAAAAGAAACGCTTACTTTGTTATCAAATTTTGTCAATATATCAAAATTAACCAAATCCTCAAATAAAAAGATTGAAGTATTCGCAAATATTTTTTGATTTGAAGTCAAGCTACTCAGTCTATCTGATATCAAGATCTTGGAAGCTCGTTAATCTCCTTTGCAGAGTTAAAAAATGCGACAGCAATACCATTTTTTATAGAATCCTCATGACCTTTTGTCATCTCTTGAATTGGCTATCAAAGATCTAACCCTTAGACATTCTGATTAATCTTTAACAAAATTCAAAATATGAAGCATGGGGAAATCGCTTTAAAGTTGCTGCTAAGCAACCCGTCCTTCAAAAAACTTCCAGCAAAAAATCAATTGGACACTACCGTAAGATCACTATTCACCTGCAAACGAGGATTTCCCAAGAAGGAATACATCAGATGTAAACTTATCAGAGGACAGAAAAGACTTATGAGGCAGATGATGCAAGGCAAAATTCCTGAGAAAACTCTAAATAGATTTGACGCCTCTAAACAAATATGTAGAGACCTCTGGAGCAAGCTTGAGCAGTGCATGAAAGAGGCCATTTCTGAAATAGAAGAAAGGATAAAAACAGAAGCTGGTCCATTGACTGATGGTAAATGTAAAAGGAAAGAAAAAAGTGATGATGCTTGCAAGTCTTTTAATGGGAAATTTTGTAAATGATACTTCAGCCATCCAGCTATAAGAAAACTGTACTTCTATTATATAGAGTTATTGTTTTCAGAATTTCAGCCAGGAATATTGAATGCCAAATTTGATTTCAAATGCTGTGATCAGGATCAGCATGAATTGCTATGCTATCAAAAATGAATGATGATGAAGGAGTATATAAGTACGTTCTTGATTGAGGATTTAGGACTTGAGCCTTGAAAGCCAGAAAATTTGGAAATTCCAAACCTCCCGAATATTTTAGAAGGGAATTTGTTTGAATTAATTTCTCAATCTATTGAGCTATCAGAAGAAAATGACAGTCTTGAGAATTTAGATACTCTTGAACGACATAATGAGCAAGAAATAGCATCTGAAGGAGAAAAAGAACTGCAAACACACCAAGATTCTGCGTTCAAATTTTTCAAGCAGTCGTAGTTATTCATTATAATGTTATTAGTGCTGGTATAAGAGCATCTAAAAGAAAATTATTAATCTTTTTTAAGTTTAATTGACAGCTTTCCAGTCATCATTCTAACTAATTCCGGTGACCTTAAAATATCAATCAACTCATAATACAGTTCTTCTTCACTCTCCAAATCTCCTCTCATGCGACTCACATAGATTCCAGAACACAGCGTTATAAGTGGCCCTGCATTTTTCATATCGGTAACATAAATATTTTTTGAGCCACCAGTGACAAAATATCTTAAAAATCTGGCTACTAAGTAAACTACTGATATATAAAAAGTCAAAACTGAAAAATTAAATGTTGCCGGGCTATAATGATCAGAAATCATGAAAAACTTCAGACCAATTCTCTGGGAGTTTTGCCCAGTGCTGCCTACTTCTCAATAGGAGAGATCTGTTTTATATGTGTGAAGTCTAATAATTAAATCTGATGTAAATCCTTTTACAGAAATAGGCTCAGGAGTTATAAATGTGCCCGCACTTGGAAGTCTGATAATTTTTCCATAAAAATTATCATACCTAAATTCTGTAGTGTTATAGTTTTCATTGCAAATCATTTCATAAAAAATTCGTGTCTTCTTGAGCAAAGGTGCCCTGATTGTTTGTGCAACTCTGGTTTGGCTGTATGGGTATCGTCTATAAAACACTAAAGTCATTTCTATTGATGAACCCTGATAATTTGCTGTATCATTAAGCGACTTGCAAAGTCTTTCCTTGCTTGGAGGTGTAATTTGCCAATATGTTTCTTGGAATAATGGCAATGAAATTATTTGCATTCTATCTATATCGCTGGATTGTACCTCTTTCACATCATTAAACTCATAACTAGTTCATTCTTCTTCAGTAATAAAATGAGATTCATCAAGTGTTTTTGTGGCATAAAGCAAATAAGTCCTATCATCAGTATTAATACTTATTTCCATATTCATATATCTGATTTCATTGTTTTCTACTATAGGATTTAGGGTGCTAAATATTATTAAAGGTGCCAAAATGACCAAACAAATTGCAATAATCACAAAAGCACCATTGAAAACTTTTCACATCCAATGAACAGGATTTTTCTTTAGGGGCACTTCATACCATTTGTAAACACATTGTGTTATATAGAGCTGGTTATAAATGTCTTCAAATTTAAACCATTGATAAATATCCAGATTTGTTTTTGTGAAGGTTCAGTCCATTAATGTTCTTAATTCAAATAAAAATGGTAGTGCAAGATAAGTTTTGAACATTCTGTATGACCAAATATTTGTACTTCTCATAAGAGGAAATGAGACTTTTCTGAATGTAGGAAGGCCATGTCTAATTTGAAGTGAAACGATCATAAAATAAACAGCATAAATGATATAGAACCATTCAATAAAATCATTGACTTGAAAATCGTTACAGTTATCTGAGTTATTGTCAGGGCAATATACTTTTCCTGTCA
>CATKHM010001313.1:0-10208 GCA_949751825.1 Blepharisma undulans | reverse complement strand
TAAGTCCAATGAGATTTGCTATGATTGCTCTTCTCTTTGTGATCAATGTGAAAATGAAGATAATTGTATAGTATGTGCTAAAAATGCTGAGTTGAAGTCAGGAAGTTGTTTTTGTCCTCCAGAACAACTAGAAAACTCAAATTGCTTGAGCACATTCAATGCTAAACTTTCTGTCAATTTAAACAATACTCTTATTTTAAGCTTCACTGAGGACTTAAAACTGAACTTGACGAATGAGCAAATACAAGTAAAAATTCAAAACCAAACAATTTCATCATGATCTATTACATATATTTCACAAAAAGCATATTTAATATCATGCGATTTTGGTCGAAAAATTTTCAAAAACGCAGAAGTTGACTTATATTTTATAAGCCAAGAACGTATTAAGTCCGCTTTAGACAGTGTACTTCTTGAGAAAAATTTATCCGGCACTCTTTATAATTCTGCTATGATGCCAGAGGAAATTGTTCAGATTCAAAACCAAGTTTCTGCAGGAGTAAAGATTTTGGTCGGATCAGGGGTAATTTTATCGACCTTTAGCCTAAACCCTTCTAGCCTATGAACAATGCTTAATACTATTCAACTTCTTGCCTATATTCCTTATGCGAGCTATCCTATAACAGAAAAAATTTCTGTATTTTTCAAATCAATGAATAATTTTAGTATTATTCCAAATTTGTTTTTATTCTTTATTGATGAAAATGAAAGTAACTCTCCTTACAATAGAGCAAGTGATTATGGATATGACAGTTATTTAATATTTGTAAATATTGGAAATGATGCCACTGCTCTATGTAGCATCTTAATTATGATTCCTCTGGTATATTACTTTTCGAGATGCTCTCAAAGATTTATAGGTAAAAAATTTCAAAAAATATTTAATGAATATAAGTTCGGTACTTTTTTGCGTTTTTGGATTGTATGCTATCTTGAATTTGGCTTTGCAGCTATGATAGGAATTTTGAGTCCAGAAATGTCTAATGTTTTTGAGAATTCAATCGAGTTCACTAATTATTTTCTTTGCTGAGCCTTAATTGTAATGATAACATAGATTTTGGTAGCTGTTACTCCTTTTCTTCATGCCTATTTTAGCTACAAAAATTTAAATAAAATTATAAACAAAAGGAACAGAAAATGGTTAGCGCCTTGAAGATCTCTTTATTATGAGTTCAAAAATAATTCAGGATTTATGAGCACACAGTACTATTCTCTGTTCTTTGCGAGACGACTCATTTTTATTGCTTCACAGATATTTTTGAATAATTTTCCTCAAAGTCAGCTCGCAATTAACACCGTTTCAGCAATATGCGTACTTTTTATATAGATTGCCCTCTTTGTTTTGATACTTAAACCTTTCGAAGATAAAATCATTCAAATCACAAATTTAATTACTGAATTTGGAATTGTTATCATATTTCTGCTGCTAACTCCATATTTTTTTAATTTGAGACAAACTGGAATTGATATAATAGACAATACAATTGTGTATTCTACTGCTTTTCTTATGATAGCTCAAGCTACTGGCCCATTTATTAATTCTGTAAAAGAATTATATCTTGCTGCTACGAAAAGCTTAGCTAAAAATTCACAACAAAACCCAGCAAATAAGTCAAAAATGACTAAAAAGATCTATTTGAACAATATAAACATGCATTTTGATGATCATTTACAAATAAATCCGGGAGAAGTCGAAAATAATAACAATATAAGCACAAACACTGAATAAAAAATTATAATTATATTTATGGTTAAAAAGTTAATAAAAAGTTCAATTTCTCATTATTTATCATGCTATTTTAATTGAAACTGAAGCTGTTTTAGCTTCTATTCATAAATTATTAGATAGAGTTTTAAACTCCAATATCTCAAAGCTTTTGAGGCATTTAGCTATCTTATAAATTGCTGATATATCTATTATTGAAATAAATTCCATTATAATGTTCGACAAAAAATTGAAGCCTTAAGAGATGGAAACATAAAATGAAACTTATAAACAATTACTAAAGGAAGCGAAATATTTCTTTTTGTCATTTTTAAATTTCGAGTTTTCTTTTTCCTTTGTTTAAGTTTTTTAAAAGCCCATTTTGCGACCTTTAAAAAACTATAAATTGAGGTAACTAGTTTCTTTAAATATGCATCAACATTTTTAGATTCTAAGAGTTTTATCATCAAATTTATATGGCAAGAAAGCCAGAAATTTCCAGTTCCATCTTTACACTTATGAATCAAGATAATAAAGCAAATAGTTAAGCAGCCATGATAAAAGCAAAAAGTCTGATTTTCACAATAGGCTTGCATAATATTAATAAAAAGGCTATTGCAAGAAATAATAATTATTTTACCTTTTCAAAATTGCGAAATCTTTGCTGTTATTAAAGCTATAAAAATATTTGCTTGATACGAAATAAAATTTAAGGTTTTTATCAATTTAACCACAGAATGAATTTTTAACAATCTAAATCTGATTTCATTTATGATTTTAATAATTTTAAGGTTAAATAAATGTACGCCAACGCAAAAAAGCTGCCAATCATTCTCACATGTATGATCATGTGCTACTCCCTTGATCCTGCTAATGTCGTTCTTGCAATAAATGCTGGTGGAGCTGCCTATACCTCCACTTTTGGTTTTGCCTATTCTCCTGATTCTTATTATGTCTATCCTGGCACTACATCTGTATATTTTAAATCTGCGATTTCTATATCTCGGACAGTGAATGGTTACATTTATCAGTCAGAAAGAGCATCTAGTGGAATTTGAGGATATGATATTCCAATTAGCACTGATGGGACATATGTTCTAATTCTTCAATATGCTGAAATATATTTCTCAACTGCAAACCAAAGAGTATTTACTATACAAATAGGAGACTATATAGTTTATGACAGTTTAGACTTAGTAGCTCGTGTTGGATATAATGCTGCTTATGATTTTTTTATTGAATTTCGGCTTACAAGTGGAAATGTTTATATTGGAGGAAATTTAATTTCTGGAGCATTTTCTAGAGGATATTTGAGTATTCGGATGTATCCAATAATAGAACTTCCAAAAATTTCAGGATTAATTTTAATAGAAGGAAATTGTGCTACAGCTGATTATTGTAATATGTGCTATCAGGCAACTTGCGCTACTTGCAATGAAATTACTTTAGCATGCACTGCTTGCATTCCTAATGCTAGCCTTTCCTCAGGAATATGTGCATGCAACACCAACTCGATTTGAAATGACTCTACAAGAAATTGTGATATATGCGATAATTTATGTGATATTTGCTCTAGTACATTATTTATATGCAAAATATGTGTTCCTCTGAATATTTTAGTTTCAAATGTATGCTTAAGAAACTGCCCATATGGATTTGCAAGTCCATGTGTCACAGTATCTTCTCCTGTTGTTGATGCAGTGTTTAATGGAGATTTTCAAGGAACGTATTCTATTTTTACTACTGGAATAAGCTCAGCCTCTTATCAATTCTTTAATTCACCTGAAACAGTGGATCCTATTCCTGCAAAACAAAGAGGTCTCTATTTTAATGGAAGTCAATATTTGATATCAAATACTGTCATCTATCTTTCGCATAGTTTTTCTATGGGTTTATGAGTATACACTACAACGTTAGGAGATATTATATCAAATTCAAGACTTATTGTAGATTCAACTGGATCTATAAAAATAATATTAGAAAGCCCATTAGAGTCAACTTCACAGCAGATTCTATCAAATACTGCTTT
Source organism: Blepharisma undulans (assembly GCA_949751825.1). NCBI lineage: Eukaryota > Ciliophora > Heterotrichea > Heterotrichida > Blepharismidae > Blepharisma > Blepharisma undulans. Next base: position 6,474 of record CATKHM010001313.1, on the reverse strand, counting down.
TACTATGTGAAACTATTTATCATTTACATGCTCATTCAATAATCTTGTTATAACTACTACTTTAACAATTTATCTTAACAACATTTCTGGAGCTACATCAACTTTTAATACTCTAATTTATAGAGATCAAAGCAGTCAAAACATAAAAATTGGTGGCAGCTCATCTTCATATTTCACAGGGTTTGTCTATAAATACCAGCTCTGAAATGTCGCGATCTTTGACTTTTCAGCACAATTAAATGAAATATGTATTTCTGACTTGCTGGCGACTTGCCTTTCAGTGTGTCCAATAAATAAATATTGATATTTATCATCTTGCCAGAATTGTGACTTAGCTTGCACTCTGGGATGCACCAGAAGTGGATCTTGTAATATTTGCGATGATCCCCGTTGCAGCATATGCTCTGGATTTGATGCAAATAAATGCATTTCATGTGTTCCTAATGCTCATGGATCACCTTGCACTTGTGATGTAGATTATTATTTAGCCCCTGATGGATTTTCTTGTTTACCATGCTTTACCGGATGTTCTGTGTGCTCATCATCTAATTACAACAAATGCTCATCTTGCGATTCTTCATATTACTTTTTAAGTGTTTTGTGCGATACGCAATGCCCAAGTGGCTATAGTCAAAACACGAGCACAAATAAATGCGATTTTGTGGATAATTTGGTTGTTGATTTGGAGTTGGATGATTATATTGTTCTTGACACTTTATCAGGATTCAGTGTTGGAAGCAGCAATACAAATGCTTATCCAACATTTGATCCCAATGATCCTATTCCTGCTGTCAACCGTGGATATTTTTTCAACGGGCAAAGCTACATGAGCAACTCTTTATTGATTAGCCCTTACTTTTCGATTATGCTTTGGGTTAAGGTAATTGACCAGGGAGTTTTAATTGAAAAATATAATGGTGCTATCCAATACTTAACTTTAGCAATTGATAGTAATGGCTATACAAATTTCAATTTATTGCTTAAAGATGGATCAACATTGAATGCTGTTAGCCCACAAGTAATATTATCTGATTGGCATTATTTATCATTTTCAGGATCAATTAACGCAGATGGAACTTATAGTTCGTATAGTTATATAGATTCATCTCTTCTTATTACAAAAACTTCAATATCTGAAACGTATCTAAGAGATAATATCTCCGGAAATCTGCTGATAGGCTTTGATCAAGTATCTGGAGCTGGCTTTAAAGGATTTTTGTGAAGTCTGAAAATTTACAATGATGAAACTTATGTGAATTCTGCATGAACCACAATAGCTTGCAATATAAATCCTTGCACTAGTTGTCCAACAGGAGATTTTTGCTCAAGCTCATGCTCATTGGCAAATTATCCAGGTAATACTTCTTGTGCTTCATGTAAATCATCATGTCCCAATGGATGCAGAAGCAATCTAGCATGTACGCTTTGTAGAGAAAAAGAATGCCTCTCATGCACATCGTTTTCAAATAAGTGTTTAAGTTGTATCACAAATGCAGGATTTGTAGGAAATTTATGTCAATGCAATCAAAACGCTTATTGAAACGGGAATGCTGAGACTTGTGACCTTTGCCATACAATTTGTTCTTCATGCTCTGGACCTTCTTTTACTGAATGCATTCAATGTGAAGCTTCTTTGTTTATGTTGGGAAATATTTGTTTAAAATTTTGCCCTTCAGGATATGTTATAAATGGCAATCAATGCACATTATCAAATGAGCTGATTTTCAGCTTGAGACTTAGCCAGATAAAAGATATAGTTTATGATTCTGTAGAGAATGTAGCTTTTCAAACTGGAAATGATAATAGTTTTTATCCATTTTATACTTCTGAAGACCCTTATGCAGCAGAACTGAGAGGATACTATTTTAGGGGAACTTCATTTATGAAATCAATTGATTCACCTCCATCTTTGACATTGGGAGCAGAATTTACAATTTCAGCATGAATTAACCCACAATCAAATTCTGGGTACATTATATCTAAACAAGATAGCTTATCAATTAATTATTTTGCATTTTCTTTAGTATTAGGAAAGCTTAATTTTGTTATGAAAGTAGGAGATGGAACAACAGTTTCGTATGCTTCTTACACATCTACAACATTATCAGTTACTCTAGGCTCCTGAAACTTTATAGCTGTTAAAAGCTTAATAAGCCCGACGCCACAACAACAAATATCGTTCTATATTGACTCAGCAAGTGAAATATCTCTTGACCTAGCATCTGCATGATATCAAGATATTTCATCTGCATTCTCCATCAATATTGGTGCTGGCTCTGATCTTATTACAAATCTTTATACAGGCTTTTTATGAGATATTAAAATATATGGTGTCAATGAGCCAATTACAAATATTATAGTTTCAGGGACATGCATAGGGTGCTCTCTTTGTCCAATTGAACTATCAAACGAATGCATTCCAAATTGTGATTTGCCATTTTATCCAAATGGTTTGAGCTGCAATTCATGCCAAACTCAGTGTGGCTGGGGATGTGTAAGGGACGATAAAAATTGCAATCTATGTCAAGACGTGATCTGCTTGGTCTGTGATGACTATGAATCGACATGCATAACATGCAGAGATCATGCTTATTTGGCTTCATCTGAATGTGTATGCAATGATGGGTTTTACTGAGATTTGATAAATGAAGAATGCACTTTGTGTGATAACACCTGTAAAACTTGCATTTCCTCAACTTCTGGAGATTGCATAGTATGCTCAGATGGTTTCTATATGTATTTAGGATGGTGTATTTCTGATTGTCCTGATGGCTATATAAAGAGTGGATCAACATGCATAGAAAAAGATACTTTTATCTTCTATTTATCGTTTGACACTCTAGAAGGAGTTGTTTACGATAAACAAAGCAATATCCCAGCTTTAACTGGCAATAGCACAGTTTTTTACCCAGATTATGATGAATATGATCCATTAGCTGCTCCAGACAGAGGATTTTATTTCAATGGTATAAATTCAATAATGCACTTGCCAACATACTTGAATTACAGTAGCCCGGTTCTTAGTTTTGGCTATTCCTTTACCTTTTCAATTTGAATTAATATAGAAAATGGATTCGGCACAATCATTTCAAAACAAGATGGCCTCTTTCAGCAAATATTTTCTATTCAATTGTCCGCTAATACTCTTGTGATTTCATTAAATTTCAAATTTGCAGGATTAAGCTCTTTTCTGTACATTCAAACACTTAGTTTTTTTGAATGAAATCACATTGCTTTTACAGCAGAGCACACAGATTTGAAACATACTAAAATGGTATTCTATTTGAATGGAGTCACAGACCGTCAATTTGATGCAGGCTTTGATTATTTTCAAGATACCAAAGCTGGTGTCACTTTTACATTGGGAGCATCCAAAAATTCATTAAGCTATTTTAGCTACTATAAAGGATTCATGTATGATATCAAAGGATATAACTCAGTAAAAAGTATATCATCTCTCTCACTCCCATCTGCGAAATGCACAGAATACTGCAAAGCATGCTTAATTAATGGCACTTGCATACCTAATTGTTTAATCACCCAATTTTGGGTTGGTCCAAATTATAATAATTGTACCAAATGTAATAATAAGTGCTTAAGCTGCAAGGATTCAGGCAACTCTTGCAATCTTTGCCATAATCAAAAATGCAATTCTTGCACTTATTATATTACAGACTCTTGTCTCAAATGTGTGTCTAATGCATCAAACATAACAAACTGCCAATGCAATACTGGGCTTGGCTGAAATTCAAACTTGGAAGTGTGCGAAGTTTGCCAAACATGGCAATTCAAAGCTAATGATACCTGCTACGATTGCCCTCATCTTTGTGCTGAATGTGAAAATGAAGATAAATGCACATTATGTGTTAAAAATGCAGAACTGAAATCTGATCATTGTTACTGTCCTCCAGAACAAATAGAAAATTCAACATGCTTAAGCACATTTAATGCTACACTCTCTGTTAACTCTGATAACACCCTAATTTTAAACTTCAGTGAGGATTTGAAACGAAATTTAACAAATGATCAAATATTGATACAAGTTTTTAATCAAACAATTCCATCATGATCAATTACTTATATTTCAAATAAAGAATTTTTGATATCATGCAATTTTGGCATTAAAATATCACAAGGCATAGTTGTTTCAGTTTATTTTATTGGCCCTGTTCGCATTGAATCAACTTCAGATAGTGTTCTTATTGAAAAATGTTTATCTGGAACTCTTTATGATACAACACCAAAGTATATTATTAACCTTCAAAACCAGGTTTCTACAGGAGTCAAAGGTGTTGTAGGAACAAGTGTAGCTTTATCTACATTTAGCATGAATCCTTCTAGCCTATGAACAATGCTCAATACTATTCAGCTTCTAGCCTACATTCCATATGCAAACTATCCTATGTCTGAAACAACTTCTGCGTTTTTCAAGTCAATGAATGGTTTCAATATTGTTCCAAATGCATTTTTATTGTTTATTGATGAAAGCGAAAGTAGTTCTCCTTATGGCAGAGCAAGCGATTATGGGTATGATAGCTATTTATTGCTTGTAAATATTGGAAATGATGTAACAGTTTTGTTATGAATGGTAATTGCGATTCCTCTGGTGTACTATATGTCTAAATGTTCTGAAAGAAGAATAGGGAAATTTTTTCATAAAATGCTCAAGGAATACAAGTATGGGACTTTTTTGCGATTTTGGATTGTCTGTTATCTTGAAATAGGGTTTGCTGCCATAATTGGAATAATAAGCACAAAAAATTCAGATATTTTTGAAAATACCCTTTACTTCTCTAATTATGTCATTTGCTGAATATTTCTTGTAAGAATCATTTAGATCCTTATAGTCATTACTCCGTTTCTTCATGCATATTTTAGCTACAACAATTTGAGCAAAATTTTAAATAAAAATAACAGAAAATGGTTGGCTCCTTGAAGTACTTTGTATTATGAGTTTAAAAATAATCTAGGATTTATGAGTACTCAATATTATTCATTGTTCTTTGTGAGACGATTAATTTTTATTGCTGTTCAATTTTTTTTTAATGGCTATCCGCGAACTCAACTTAATATAAATGCAATTTCAGCACTATGTGTATTTTTTAATATAGATTGCACTATTTGTGTTTTTATATAAACCTTTTGACGATCAAATTATTCAAATTTCTAATTTGATTATTGAATTTGGGATTTTTATCATATTTCTGCTATTAGTTCCTTACACTTTTGATTTGGAATCTACTTGAATTGACACTTTAGACAATTGTATTATGGTTTTTACTATTTCTCTTATAGTAGCACAATCAACTGGGCCATTTATAAATAATGTTAAAGAATTGTATCTATGATTTAAAAGAAGTTTAACTGAAAATTCAAAGCCAAGTCAGGTAATTGAATCAAAAAATACGAGGAACATAGATTTGAACAATGTGGATAATGATTTTTATGATACATGCCAAACATTTTCAGAAGAAAGAGAAAACAGTATTTATATAAAAACTTAGGATAATAAATTAAAAAGTGTGTAAAAATGGTGTCTCAATTTGAATCTGGCTCTAGGCCAGGCTTCTTGAGCCTTATTTAATTATGCCTGGCAAGAATTTGGAATTTCAAATAAAAAAATAATCCTGATTCAATTTCATGTTAATTTGAAGTCTATTTATTCTAACACCGTTTTCAAGAATGGGTTTTACTTCAAAGCAATTTACTAAAATTCGTGAGTAATTGCTGCACGCGATGCTATACCAAATAAGTTATTCATCAGCATGAGTCTGGAAGCTGCGTTTTTTTGCCAAGAGTTGACCAGAAATTTATTCTTTTGGATTTCATATATATTTTGATGAATGATACAACGATTATTTGAGTTTAAGCAGCTTCAATAATTATTAGGTTTGTTTCGTATGCTGATACTTGGCCAACTATAATTAATTCATATAACCTTATGCATCCAAAAAATCATTGCACAGCTTTTATAGGTTATATTCTTCCTAAAATTATTAAGATTTTGGTAGAGCCAGGTTTTTCGTGATTTTATTTAATATCATAAGCCAGAGTCATATAAATCTGACTTTGTCTTTTAATAAAGCTCATTCTTGCACTGTTAGTGCCTAATCTCTAATAAACTAACTTTCAAATACTTAAACACATTTTTAAAAAATATTTCAAACCCCCTTTCTAATATAAAATGCTAACACAACGTACCTCCAAAGATCTATTCAGTGGCTTCCGAAACGAAAGTGATGAAGAGATCGTTGAAATCCAGCAAGGCAACCTAAACATTACCAAGCCTGAGCTCTTGCGCCCTGACTCAGATGTAACACACGCCCAGCTGCATCTCTTTTTCTCCCACATCCTTTCTCCAAATTTCTCGTTTACCAAAACCTGACTCACAAAGTTCAACATCATCACAAACCGCAACTACAGTGCCCTCTCCACCAATAAGCTACTTTTTAAAGAGTATAAATCCATAATTGT
>CATKHM010001312.1:0-10213 GCA_949751825.1 Blepharisma undulans | reverse complement strand
ATCCCATATGCATGAGAAAAGAGCCATCACCGTCAAAACAGTATACTTTTTTCGATGGTTTAGCAATTGCAATCCCCAATGCTATGCTTGAAGCATGTCCTGAAGACCCCACACAGTAGAAATCTTGGTCTTGATGCTGGTTTTTATGATGCCTGATTTCTGATAGCTCTCTTGAGGCAAATCCACTTGTAGAAACCACCACATCGAATTTTGAAAGCTTGTCCGTCAACTTATCGATTGCATCTTCTCTACTCATAGGGAGATCTACCTTGATTTGGCTTTTTGAGTCATAATCCACAAAATTTTTACGCCTCACAAGAAAAGCATAAGGAGATCCTCTAGACTTCAAATGATACAGAGCAGTGTCAATAGCAGCACCTGAGCCTTCTTCAAAGTTTGGCAAAACGTCATAATTGATGCTTAAATCAGTCAATAAATTGCTCATAACTTTCCCTTGGACTAAGTGTTGAGGTTCATCTTTTTTGCCTGGCTCACCACGCCAGCCAATGAGAAATAGGATTGGGATTTTGTATACTCTGGTGTCACAAAGAGAAAGGATGGGATTAATAACATTGCCAAGGCCTGAATTTTGTAAATAAACGATTGGATATTTGCGAGTAGCCATATAGTAGCCTGCAGCAACTGAGACAGCTGTACCTTCATTTGCGGTTATGATGTGCTTGTTAGCTGGGTGGTTATCTGCGATATATCCTGTGAAATCTTTAAGGAAGGAATCAGGAACTCCTGCATAGAAATCAAACCCTCTCTCTGAAAATTGCTTATAGAGAACTTCTGAAGGCAAGAAATCTCTTTCTAGCTCTTCAAGAGGACCTGCGTCATGAGTGCGGATCCATCTTTGGAGAGGATTAAGATTTCTTAAAGTTCGTGACAACAGCATATTATTGTAATAAAAATGGATAAATTTATTATTAGGGAGAATTTATAAAAATAAATTTTTAATATTTAAACATTTATGGATATAAAGAAGATTGCTTGAACAAATTTAAGATGTTTTTCTTACATATAAGCAAGAGGGAAAATTTAAATCATATTTATACTATCAAATATTGCTTTATTTTTCATTCTTTCTATATATCTTTTCAATAAATTATATCGAATTTTTCTTATTTATTACTTTTAAAGTAGTTTACTTGTCGCATTCTTGTAGACTTCACTTTCATTCTGCATCAGCTTTATATACCTCTCCATATAAAGTGAGTAGCATTCAAAATAATCACTCTCCCAATTCACTTGCTTTATGTTTGTGTTTTGATCTTTCGGAATGAGGGTTTTACATATATCGAAGCACTTTTGTTTTTCCTTTTCTTGCTTTCTCTGGAGGTCAGCTATAACAAGTTTGAATTCATCATGCTGAGCAAGGCATTGACCACGACCTTCTTGGTAGCATCTTTTTTCGATTTCATAAAACTCGTTTTGGGATGATTTAATGTCATTTGCTACGTTGAGGAACCTTTCTTTCAATGCGTCTTGGGATCTTTTGAACCAGCTATCCTCTGAACTGATAATTTTTGAATTATCTACAAACGCCATTATTTTATAAAATAAACAAATTACTGAAAAAATATGTTTGAGTTGATCAATATGGAAATATTTCGAGCTGAGACTTATCAGAATCATAAGAAATTATCACATAAAAAGCTCTTAATAAATAAATTTAGTTTAGAGCCTTTATCGTAAGATTTTGAGCTGCTTTGAAAAGTTTTGAAGAAAAAATTATCAATATATTGGAATTCAATTTGAGAGCTGATAATCTAACTCAATTTGAAATCCAGATCAAGTGAGATATTGTATTCCTATAACTGCTGAAATAGGCATGTCTTATCGAATTATTAAACAAAAATGCTAAAAACAATGGTTTGCTTCTCAGAAAGCTTAATTATTTTACTATATGCAAATGGTAGTTTATATCAAAACTAATATTTATCCTATTACAGCAGAGCAGTCTGTAAATTAATTATCTAATCTTCTCCATTACTTTTAACCCTTGAAATGCTCTCTTCTTGCTTCAATAGCTCTTTAAAGTTGATATTTTTCACAACTTTTGTAAACAGTTCTTTACTATCACTATCCAGACAATTTGAGTTTATAAATGAAGTATTCAAAGCATCTTGCATAATACGAAAAGCCGCATCAAGATTACTTCTAATTTGTTCTGTGTCAAGGCTTTGATTGTTAATTGAATTTTTGTCATAAAATAAGACATCATTCGAAATACTGATATCATTGGATATTCGTAGAGAAATTGAAGATTCATCTAACGGAAAAGTCTCTGCATTTGCTATTAATCTTCCTGTTTTGACTTTTCCATTATTTTCCCCTAGATCTGAACTTGCTTCAGGGTTGCATTTTTCTTTTGCTTCAGGAGATTTACTTGGATCTTCTTCTGTGGATTGTGTTTTTTGGGAACTTTTATTTTTTGTAGTATTATCAAATTGATTGTTTTTGGCACTGAATGAAAATTACGACTTTGACCTGCTGCTGAACATTGCTTTAAAGCATGAGCAGCATCCTTTGGATTTATTATTCATTAAATCATTTTAGTTGTTTTATTTTTCTCTTGATTATAAAAAATTTTAATGCGAAATAATAGGAGATAATAAGCAATATAATGAAATGCAAAGATGATATGTAAGCTGATTAATAAATTTATGAGTTCTTTTCTTGCTTGTCAAATTCAAAGGCTTTTATATCTAAAAAAATTGAAATTAATTAAATAAACACTTTGCATATAGCTTTGATTATGAAATCATTGCTTTGCTCTCAAACACCTTATTACCAAATAATAACAAATCTTTGTTACATATATGATTAAACCGCTAAAATAATGGCGCTTATTCATGCCTATTTAAATTCAAAAATCCCATCATTTATTATCATATTTTTATTTCAAATCCCCGACTTTTCAGTTTTAACTCTTTTCATATTAATTTAATTATTATCTTTACAATGAAAAATTTATCGAATGGTTGAATCTTTATTTCAAAAATTTAAATTTCCCTTTAATCAATAATAAAACTTATTTACTAGAATGGAGTCCCAGTCACCTTTAAAGATCCTATTGGAGTCTAGAACCTATGTCATCTATAATTTTCGGTCTTGTAGCTTTGAGTCTCTCTACCAGTACTTCCTATTCAGGTCGATTGCAAAATTCATAGACGATGACAGCCCTGCCTTTGAGTTACTGGTTCCCTTTGGTAATAACTGAATCCATATAAAAGATGATATTTCATTAACTACTTATGTACTTCGGGCTGTTTGTCCACTTATTTATGTTAATGAGCCCGGTAAATATTATATAGGGTCTCCTTGTATATTAAGAGCACAAACTTATAATATAACAAAATTTGACGATGATCCTGTCTGAGATAAAAGAAAACATATGATCGTCCAACAAATAAAAAAAATTAATCCTGATGTCCTATGTCTGCAAGACATAAAAAACGACCCACATTATGGGCAATGTATATTTGAAAGAACTTTTAGGTGGCTTACTGAAAGCATTTTATTTGATAAGCCAAAAGGAAGAAACATGCTTAAAGAAATATTGGATGCTATGCCTGAGTATCCATATTATTATTGACATGATTCTATGGTATATAAGGATGGGACTATTGAAGGAATTGCCGTTATTTCGAGATACCCAATTTCTGACGTAACTTCAATAAAACTTTCACCCTCAAATGAAGACTCTACTGATAGATATTGTGTAAGAGCTCTTATAAGTCACCCGAAAAAATCTTTTGAAGTGTTCAATGTTCAAATGACAACTGATAATAAGCGACAAGTGATGCAGGCTTCAGAAATCCTTGGGTTTATGGATAAAAGTGATAAAGGGAGGATTCCTCAGATTTTGTTGGGGGATTTCAAAATCAAGGAAAAGTATCAGGTGCCTGGAGATGTACTGGAAGGAAAATATCATATGAAGAAGCAATTGAGTACATTAAGGGATGCATGAAAAACGATAGAGAGCGAAGAAAATGGGTTCACCTTTCCGAGCTGAAGCCCATATAATAGATTTGATAGGATCTATTATAGAAATCTTGAAGAACCGCCTAATTGTGAGGTAGTTGGAAGAGCGTTGAGTAAAAAAACATGGGCATCTAGTCACTGCTCAGTATATGCGGACTTCATTCTTTCGTTATGTTAATAATGAACAAAATATATAGTTTAATATTTCATTTTATATCATTTGTTATTCCCCTATTTTTATTAATATACTGGCATGTGATTTTTCAATATGTTACATGCGAATTATGTGGGTTAATTAATATAATATTATCTTCCAGCTCTCTTCCTTAAATAATATGTGAGGAAAATAATTATCGATCCAAATAACGCACAAGCTCCAAAAATGATATATAAAACTCCAATAAATGCCACTTTTCCTCCAAACCTCGAAGTCGTACTAATTACAACCCACTTTTGTCCATTAAAAGAGGCAACATCATAATTGTTTACAATTACAACTTGGTATTTCCCTTCAGGCAAGTCCTGCTCAATTCTTCCCCATAGCTTCCTAAAATATGGCAATCCAGCCACATTCATCCAGACAATGAAATGTTCATTTTCTACATCAATCCACTGCACTTCTTCTGCATCGTCGTTTTCTTCAAACTTCTCTTCAGTGTCCACATCCCATGCAATATTATCATTTTCCATTTCAATCTCTATGAAGCTGTCTGTATCATTAGACGTTATAAACGAAAAAGTGTCATTGAAGTATGCTTTAGGCAGCAATCCACAAGGGTTTGCTACATCGTCTTCAGTTAGGTTTAAAGTTGTGTAAAAGCCTAAATCTTCCATTGTAGTTACTGGGTCGCAGTATTTTTCGACGTCATTTTCTGATCTATCATCTCCCATTAATTGGTAAATATCACGGCTTTTATAAAATTTTCGATGATTTTGATAGAAATTTTTAATTTCATAATAAAAAAAGATCGGCTTTTCCATATACTCTTCGACATCAAGCTCAACAACACACGTCCTTGGAGTTCTTCAGTCAGCTTTGCATTCTCCTATGTCGTCGTATCTTTCAGAAACTTCATAAACTTCATTCGATTTTTCTATGACAAAACAGCCAAAAATGATGAATCCTACCCCTATTACTACGTACAAGGTTCCAATTACTATTGAGTTAGGCGAGCAATTTCAACCTCTGAGCCTTTGCTGCTTAAAAGCTGAATTGCTGGGTTTATTCGGCTTCTCGCTTTCCATTTTAATAGCTGTTTCTAATAACAATATCTATGCAGATTTTACTAAATTTCTTTTCTCATTATTGATTTGGAATTTCAAAACAGTTTTAAACAAAAAATAATTTTATATTATTAAATGGGCACTAATTAATGCAAATCAAGAAAATAAACACATAATCGACTTAAATTAACAAAAGTTTGTTAACTAGCTTAAAGATATTGATAAATAATTTAATAAATTTCTTGCTGAATAAAAGGCAAAATTGACTTATTTTAACTGACACTAAATTTATGATTTTTTAAATAATCCCAAAGCAGTTTATTTGTAGTGTTAAATTACCACTTTGGATTTATAAAAGAAAATATCAAAACATATATACTCTATAATTATAAATTAATTATGAATTGACGCCTTAAATACTGCATGAGCTAAGTCATTTCTCTATCCTCCAAATTCTTGAAAATATAAATGGATTCTTTACATGTAATTCCTGGAAAAGGTCTTGGCGGACAATTCGCTCTTGGCATGAGCGTCACCAAGGCTATCAATAAATTCAAAAACCTCAGCACAAAAATCCCAGAAGTCCAAGTTGTTGAAGAAATAGAAACTAAAAGAATTTATCTGATAGTCCCTGACTGCCGAATTAAATTGGTATTTGATGAGCTCTATCAGAAATTAATTATTATCGAAATAAATTGTACTGATTGCGAAGCACCAAATATCTTCATCGTTTTTAAATCCCAAATGTACTCTAATTATCAAGAAATTCTTAATGATTTAGAAGACTCTTTCATGCCAAATTATTTAGATGAAAATGTTGTATTGGAGACTTATCATGGCATGAGCATTGTACGCGACCATGGCAATTTATCAAAAATTTTGATACATAAAGGGAATAAATTGCCAGAAATCCATGGTATACAAATGCCGAAAATCAATGAATACTTGGTTCATTTGAATGAAAAAATCATAGTAAAAACACCAAATGGGAAATCAATTGAACTTGCATGGGGGTCATTTCCAGAGACTGTCATTGAAATTCTAGGTCCTCCTGATGAGCTATTTTATAAGCAAAGCCAAAATGTTCAATCCAATGACTATTTCTATAATTATTTTTCAGAAGGATTTGACTTGATGTTTGATGGAAATTCAAATCAGCTGAAAAAAGCGATCCTTTATACAAATATGCCAGATTATTATTTATTTAATGAATATGATCGCTGCAATTTTAAGATTTTTATCAATGAACATATAGTTAATTCACTTACAAAATGAGATGAAATTATAGAGATTTTTGAAGGGAATCCAAAAGATGAAGGAAACAGAAGATATCCATATGGGTTTGAGCCGACAAGATATTTCAGCTTCAAGGGAGTTTTGTTTGAAGTTCTTAGTTCAGGATATATTGGAAGTATAACAGTTTCCTTATAATGTAATTAAATTTAAATTATTTTCAAATTATTACAAGTGTCTTGCTCTGATAGGTCCTTTTGGTTTAATAAACTTATTACTTTGTTTATTATCTGCAATATTCGATATATCATCCAAATCCTGCATAAATTTCTGCCAAGGATGAAGCACTGGTGGTTCTGGCGTATACGCTTGCACTCCTTTAGGCTGCTTCTCAGTTGAAGTATTTTCTGACCGAGTTCTTCTTGTTTGTTTATCTATTTCTTTTGCAAACGACTGCTTATTGAGGATATACCCTTTGGAAAGCTGTTGAAATCTATTAGGCCGCGATGTGCTTAAATCAGGTGTATTGTTTCTTGATGCATTATTTGTTGATAAATCTTCCCATGGCTGCAAAATTTCTTCACATTTCAAAGAAAGTTTTGAAATATCCAAATCAATTTTTGATAAATTTACACTGGTGTTTGCGCTAGCCAGTGCTGTTGCTATCTGCTTTTTTGAAAAACTGCCTTTTCTTAAGTCGACTCTTTGTATTTTTTCAGGCGGTTGAGGAATTTGTTTAAATGATCTTCGTATTTCTGCATTTCGATTAGTAAGTCTTGGCTTGTCTTTTAATTCATAAGGAGTGCAAATATCTTCTTTATCTATAGGAGATTTGGGTAGAAGAATACTTGTATCAATTTCTTTAGGTTTGAAATGGGTAGGAATATATCATCTTTGGTTTGTGGAAGAATTAGAATTTTTAGGGGAATTTGAGATGGATGAATTTACTTTTTTTTGAGCTAGTGGGGGCAGTGTTTGTGGAGATTGTGGTTTGCCTCCTCCCTGGTCTGGAGTGTGGCATCTGAAAGAATCAACTTTTTTACGTATAAAATGAGGCTCACTTTTAGGCTCAGGAGGTTTTGGGACTAAAATCCCTCTGCTTGGTGATTTGTTAACTCGTAATGGCGGCGATTGTTTGTGGACATCACGAATATTTACGAAAACTTTTCTAGTTGGGCCTGTACATCGTTGAACTTTCATATTTAATCTCACAAACTTTCAAAATTATTGAAGCTAAGCATATTATTCCAAGAGAAAATATACAAAATGTTGAAAACTCAATATGCTTTCCTATTTTGCTGATTTATTAAAAAAGGATAGCATTAAAAATTCAAATTTTTAATAATAACTTTGCAATTTATATAAAAATCTTCATTTATCTCATAATAAATTATTCTTTAAATTCAAATATCGCTTGCAAATAATATAGAAATGTGAAGGCCAAGAGAACTTTTGAATGAAGCCATTGATTTAGAATTCATAAAGGCTAATTTTTACATGTCCAGGGAAATACCTACGCAGCATACTATTCTAGAATCAATACTTATATCTTTAATAGAATCACTTATCTTTTATAGTCCCTCAGACTCTCTATCTTTTTCCAAATTACAGAAAGTGTTTGAATTTTCAGGAGAACTCCATAATATTGAATACATACTAAATAGTCAGGATTGTAATCGACTTGATGAGTTAACAAATACTTATGATTTCTGGAGAAAAGTTGTTAATATTGTTGGTCAGAATTTCGATAAACTGCAAACTCAAGCTAAACTTTTACTTAGCTTTGCAAGATTTTTCAATATAAACATAACAAAAATAGCTTTTCAAGCCCAAACAGGTTGAAGGATTTCCTCATATGGTAACGCAAAACTATCCTTATATTTATACTCAAAAAATAATTGCATTTTTATCATCTATCCATATTACGACAAAGTTGGCAGATTGAGAGAAAATATTTTCAATGAATTTTATATGCCGCCTGGTAAAATTCAATATGAATGTGTATGTAATCCGACGCAAAAGTTGTACTCATTATGTAAATGCTCTGAAATTATAGCAAAATTATGCAAGTTTGATAGCGAAAGCACATCTATTCACACTTTGCCAGCTTATAATTATAATCGTCAATTAAATCATGAGGTAAATCTCTATGATTTTAAAAACATTCTCGACTATTCATATTATGAAAAGAAAAGAGGTGGAAAAGTTATGAACATGTTATCATCTTTGAAACCCTTGGAATGGGTTAAGAAAGGCATTTCAAGTTTTTCAAACAGCAGTTATAAAAATATATTTGAGAATAAACATAAGTTTTATTAAAAATTACTTAATGCGCATTTACTTTTAATTTTCGTGCTACTATATGGGAAGGTGAGATCGAACTGCTCAAATTCATAATTTGGTTTATAATATTCTATTAAATGCTCTTAAAAAAGTTTATCTAATTGGGTAACTTTTAACTAGATACCAGCATATTTTATAAATATGCAATCAAATCTGACATTTCGCAGCATAAACCTGTCAAACGTAACAGATCTGCGAAAAATCCAAAGCTATTCAGATGTTAACCATGATTTTTGGTATGAGTATCATTGTATGAATGACTGAAAAGAATTTTGCTTTCTAGCTTATTTAGACGATACATGTGTTGGCTCATTGGTTGCAAGATTTCAAAAGAAAACTTCAAACCTTTATATAATGGATTTTGATGTTGCTCCGGACTATAAACGAATGAAAATTGGCAGTAGAATGATGGAACATCTTAAAGAAATAGCTATTAAGATAACCAAAATTAACAGTATAACACTTCATGTATGGACATGTAATGAAGCTGCTGTGAATTTTTATAATAATCAAAAATTTGAAATTGTTGGACGGTTGGATAATTATTACTATATGTATGAGCCACCCACTGCTTTTGTGTGTGAATTTAAAATTAAAAGAGACAGAAATTGTCTTAGTGATTGTCTTTTGTTTTGAAGAAAAGAAGTAAATCAATCGCAATAAATTAATATAGGAGAATTATATATAATTTCAACAATAATAAATTTATTAGCTAAACCAAGAGAATTATACTTTAAAGTTATGCTGACAAACAAAATAAAATGATTTTAAGATAGGAGTTTTATATCTTTATACATTTATAGTAAATAATTATTTTTCATATATCTAACTGATAAGATAGAGCTAATGATTGCAACTCATATTATTTTTCAACTTGATAGTCTTTAAAATAAATACTATTATACTTATTTATCCTTATCCACTTAAATTCATTATGGAACTATCTGATATAAAGTGCATCTGAAATATTATTTTTAAATTATGAGTTATCTGACATCAATATCCAAAGGTGACAGCTTCTCTTCTATTAGAAAATCTTGCTGAACTGCTTCTATTTCTTCATCAAGATCTTCTACACTAGATATTTCACTCACATTTTCTGAAGAAATGGCTTCTTTTTTTCCAGGACACTTCATCAGAGATTCAACCATTTCTGTATAATCTTTTTTCTCTTTTTTTTTCTTCGAATAATATATAAGCTGATTATATTTTTTATTAAGCTCTTTCAAGTTTGGCTCTGCTGAGCAGCTCGTAATAAGAAGCCAATTATTAAAACTAAGCCTAAATTTCGGAAACTTCATATTCATAAACTGTTCAAAAGGTTCATTATCTTCATTCATGCTTATTTTTGCAAGATAAGCCGTAAATATTGATAGCATCCTAGGGCTTATTGTTCTTTCTTCAGGTGATGTAGAATTTATCA
>CATKHM010001311.1:0-10214 GCA_949751825.1 Blepharisma undulans | reverse complement strand
TTGATAGATTCTTTAGCCTTAATTTATATTTATCGAAATTAGAAATTAATAACAGTAAATGATTAAAAGTATAAGAAATTACTACATTTTTCTATATTAAAGCACTATTTTCACAATAATAATTAGAATATCATAAAATTTATGTTTATTCAGATTACGCACGGGATAAATTAATCTTTTAACAAAAAAAGTAAATTCAAAAATCAGCTTGACTTAATTAAAATTACTTTATTTATACAATTAATTATAAATTATCATAAATATTTAAATTTAGCAATGATATTTATTTTCTTTTGGCAACCAAAATTTGGCGAACTAATTATTTAATTCATATTTCTTTTCAGTATAAGTATATGGCACAATGATGAAAAACATATATCTTTTTCTCAAACATTAAGGTCTAAACAATGTAAAATAGAAGTGGCATGAGAATTAGTTAAGTAATATGCTCGAATTTTTGTGAAAAATTTTGGCAACAAATCATTATATTTTTGCTTCTATTATATAAGATTAAGCCATAATTTATGGGAAACATATGCATTTAGAAAGAATTATTTCTCAATGAGTAAGAAAATTGGCAAAAGTATCCAGAGAATTCAGAATAATAAAAACTCAGAAATATTTTATATATTCTCTCAAAATTGTAAAGAGATACAATTGATTCTTATACGATAGAAAGTTAATTAGAAATATTATATTTTTAGCTTCTCTCCAAATTGCTTTCAGCATTGATTTTCAGCCAAAAATATATTGTTATCTCGAGAATTTTACTGAAAATTAAATATTTAATTATGGTAATTTTATAATTAATGAAAACTCGCCAGCTTGTATTAGCTCTCATTTCTCTGAATTTTCTTACTATTTATTCACTAGATGCCTCAACTATTGTTTATGCTATCAATTCTGGAGGTTCAGCTTATACATCCATTTTCGGGTTTTCATACTCTGCTGATAGTTATTATACACCAGACAGAGGCACAGGCTCTATCCCAGGCTTACAAGTAGCTCATACAAAAAATTATATAGTTTATCAATCTGAGGGATGATACTCAACAACATGAGGGTATGATCTTCCTATCAGCACAGATGGAAATTATGTTTTAATTCTCCAATTTGCTGAAATTATTTTTACACAAGCCAATCAAAGAGTTTTTACTGTAAAAATTGGAGATTATATCGTAAGAAATAATTTTGATTTATTTGCTACTGTAGGGTTATACACTGCTTATGATATTTTTGTGCCATTCACTCTTTCAAGTGGCCAGGTTTTGATTTCTGGAAATGCAATATCAAATGCTTATTCAAGTGGTAATTTATCAATTCGGTTTTATTTAGTTATTGAGCATCCAAAACTTTCAGGATTGATCTTAGTTAGTGGAGATTGCAATGTGGCTGATCACTGTAATATGTGCTATCAAGCGCAATGCTTAACCTGTGATCTATCAACTTTGAAATGCACGAATTGTATTACTAATTCAATTGCCGATGCTAATGGAGTTTGTCAATGCATTGCAGGTACTTATTGGGTAAATTCCTCAAGAACTTGTGAATTCTGTGATAATTTATGTATTTCATGCAGCTCAGATAATTTTATATGCGCCAGTTGCTCAGGTACAACATATGTATTGGTTTCAACTATATGCTTAAAAGCGTGTCCATATGGATTTGACGCATCTTGTGCTTTGGTATTAACAGCTGTTATTGACCAAAATTTTGCGAATTATTTTTATGGAGCTTATGGCTTGTTCAGAACAGGAACAAGTTCAAGTTCTTATTACTTTTTTAATACTCCTGAAACAATAGATCCAATTCCTGCTAAAAATAGAGGGCTCTACTTCTCTGGAGGCTCATATCTTGAAACAACATCCCCTGTCTACATTTCATTTGATTTTTCTATTGGAATGTGAGTTTGGATATTATCTGGCTCTGGAGATATTTTGGCAAATAGCCCAGGGAATAAAATAATTCTTTCTGCAAAAGGAGCCATGACAATTATTCTAGAAAGCAAGTCAGAAACTACGACTACAATAACTACTGCAGCTCTTGATCCTCCAAATTTCGATTGGGTTTATATTTCTCTTATTATCTCATTTTCATCATCTACATCTTCTACTACTATTATGCCTTATTTGAATAATTCTCCAAAAGCATCTTCAACATCAAGCGGATACATATATAGAGATGCAGTTAACAACGTATTAGTTCTCGGCAAAAGTTCATTAAGTAATTTCTTAGGATTTATTTTTCAATTTACTTTATGAAACACTGCAGTCTCAGATTTTAATTCACAATATTCAGATCAGATATGTGGATCAGGAGCAGCAGCCAGCTGTCTTTGAATATGCCCACTATCCCAGTGAATGAATGGAGTGGTGCCTACAAATTGCAATTCATGCACAAATGGCTGTGTAAGAGATTTAATATGCAATGTCTGCGATGATCCTCTTTGCAGTGTGTGCACAGGATTTTTAACAGGTCTCTGTACACAATGCATATCCAATGCATCTGGAACTCCATGTGTTTGCAATGTAGGATATTTTTTAGATTTAACTGTTTATGAGTGCATTTCTTGCGATTACAGCTGCAAATCTTGCACATCATCTACTCCAGCAGACTGCATAGTTTGTGCGTCTGACTATTACAGCTATTTAGGTGTTTGTGTTTCTGAGTGTCCAACTGGTTTTATAGAAAATGGATCAGTCTGCACGGAAAGCAATCCTTTCATCTTCTACCTCTCATTTGATACCTTGGAAGGAGTTGTTTTTGATAAACAAAGTAATATCCCAGCTTTAACTGGAAACAGTACAGCTTTTTATCCTGATTATGATGAATATGACCCAATCTCTGCTTTATATCGAGGATTTTATTTTAATGGAGTGAGCTCAATTATGCATTTGCCTATTTATCCTGGATACAACAGTCCAGTTCTCAGCTTTGGGTATTCTTTCACTTTTTCTATATGAATCAATATAGAAAGCGGCTTTGGAAATATTATATCGAAACAAGACAAGCTTTATAATCACCTTTTCTCTCTCCAATTGGCAGGTGGGGCTCTTTTAATTTCATTAAAATTTAAAGCAACAGGAATGATTACCTTTTATTATTTGCTCAGTCTTGAATCCTATGAATGAAATCATATTGCATTTACAGCAGAATACATCAACAAAAACACAAAAATGACATTCTATTTGAATGGAGATATGGATCATCAATCAGAAATAGAGTTTGACTATTTTCAAGATACCAAAACAGATGTTATTTCTACATTAGGAGCGGAAAAAGACGCATTTGGTTATTCACAGTTTTTTAAAGGTTTTATATATGATATCAAGGGCTATCAGTAATAAATATATTATCACTTGTATTCCCTCAAGCCCAGTGCAAAGAAAACTGCAAAGCATGCCTTACTAATGGAGCCTGTATTCCAAACTGTCTAATTAGTCAATATTGAATTGGCCCCCAATATAATGAATGCTCAAAATGCAGCAGCCAATGTTTAAGCTGCAAGGATTCCAGTAAATCTTGCAATCTTTGTGATAATCCAAAATGTGCTTATTGCACTGATTACTCTGCAGACTCTTGCATTGAATGCATTTCTGGGACCTCAAATATTGAGAATTGTCAGTGTGATTATGGCCTTGCTTGAAACACAACCTCAGAAATCTGTGAGGCTTGCCATCAATGGCAGTTTAAAAAAGATGACTCTTGCTATGATTGCCCCGATCTTTGTGCCCAATGTGACAATGAAGATAAATGTACATGATGCATTAATAATGCAGTATTGAGTTCTGGAAGTTGTGTTTGCTCACCTGGATATATAGGGACAACTGCATGCTCATTAATTCCTTTTAATATTTCCCTCAGTGTCAACAAGAATAACACCCTTGTTTTAACCTTTAGCGATATCTTAAAGCAAGATTTAACGAATGATCAAATTTTGATACAAATTCATAATCAAACAATTCCATCATGATCAGTTTCTCAAATTTCAACTAAAGAGTATTTAATATCATGCAATTTTGATGGAAAAATTTCACAGGGCACAATTGTTACAGTGTTTTTTATAAACTCAACAAGTATTGCATCAATCTCTGGAGGCATACTTCACGAAAAATATTTATCGAATTCTTTGTATTCATCTTTATTGACTACCGAAGAACAAGAAGTAGCTCAGATTCAAAATCAAGTTTCTTCTGGCGTAAAAGCTTTGGTTGGTTCAAGTATTGCTATGGCAATGCTTAACCCAAATCCTTCAGCTCTTTGGACTATGTTAAACACCATTCAGCTTCTTTCTTACATACCTTATGCAAACTATCCTTTGACAGACAAAGTTTCAGTATTTTTGAAGTCAATGAGTGATTTCAATATAATTCCAAACTTATTTTTATTTTTTATTGATGAAAATGAAGGTAATGTTCCATACTATCAGGCTAGAAAATATGGATATGATAGCAGTTTGATAATCGTAAACATTGGAAACGATATAACTGTACTATGCGGTATTATCATTCTGATACCTGTAGTATTGTTCTTTTCTAAATGCTCTTATAGATTTGTTGGAAAGAAATTAAAAAAAATAATGAGAGAATACAAATTCGGCACATTTTTACGATTTTGGATCGTAAGTTACCTTGAAATTGGTTTTGCCTCTATAATCGGCGTCTTAAGCACAGAGAATTATGAAGTTTTAGGCAACCCACTGAAATTTACTAATTATGGTTTTTCCTGGCTTTTTATTGTATGGATAATTTAGGTACTTTTAGCCATTACTCCTTTTCTTCATGCATATTTTACCTTCAAAAATTTGTACAAAATTATAAATAGAAGAGACCAAAAATGGTTGTCTACTTGAAGTTCCTTATATTACGAGTTTAAAAATAATAGAGGGTTTATGAGTGTGCAATTTTATACTCTATTTTTCGCAAGGAGATTGATTTTTACAATTACTCAAATATTTTTAAATGAATTTCCTCAAACCCAACTCACAATTAATGCAGTATCATCCTTATGTGTATTCTGTATATAGATTGTTCTATTTTTAATGATATACCAGCCTTTTAAAAACTCTGTGATACAAATGACGAATTTAATGACTGAGATTGGGATTTTTGCTATATTCACATTTATTAGTGCTTATTTTTATGATTTAGATTCAGCAAGCATTAATATTATTGATAATTTAACTATTTATTTCACTCTTGCTCTCATGACTGTACAAACAGTTGGGCCATTAACAAACTCTGTGAAAGAAGTTTATTTTGTTGCAAAAAGGGCTATGAACAACAATATTCATCCAGAGCCATCAAAGATATCTGAAAATGAGAAAAAAATTAACGTAAATACTTGAACAATTTCTTCAGAAATTAAATGTCAGCCAACAAGGAGGAATAGAAATAAAAATTATGTCAGTGTTGATGTTACAAATTTGTAAAACTTTTTAATAAATTAGCTAATGTTTTGTGCCTAATGTTTAACCATAAACAATTTTGATCTGGCCTTGATAATTCATAATATTTATATATTGAATACTCAGCTTTTTAGGTTCTCCTCTGGAACTCTCAATAATTTATTTTTAAAAAAAAATATATATTCATAACCTTTTGAAATATTTGATTATTTTATTATCCAATTACTAATTGCATCATAAGGTGAGATATTCAAAACATTCTTTTGACTTGGATTTTTAGTTTTTCGAAAAAAGGGGTTTATTTAATTAATTTAAATGTCGAATTTATTAACTTAATGCTGAGATTGGCAATTTGAAATCCAGAATCAAAAATATATGCTGAGATTGAACTTTGACTAATATCGAATGAAATATGCTCGTAATAGAAATTTAAGCAAAAATTATCAAGTATATAAATAATTAGACTTAAAAGTAATAATCAGCAAATTATTCAATTTTAATTTATATTATTATAATTCGATTGATTGAAGTAAAGAAAGAAGTATTCTAGTATAATTTGGCTATCAAAGTACTATATAAATACTGAGGATCAATACATTCGTCAAATTTATGGATTGATCCAAAAATTGCTTTCAGAGGCATGAGATAAAAATCATATTTTTTTGCGTAAAATTGAAGGCCAAAAATAAGCCCTGACTTTATTTGACTCAAGAATAATTTGTACGATTAATAATCAATAAATAGGATTAATCAAAATTTAGTACATAACTAAATTTATGTTTCACTTTGCAAAAATTTGTTGAACTAATTATTTATTGCATGTTTGTTTTATTTAATTATATGTGTGATATTAAAAAGACAACAATTATATATGTTGGAAAAAGGGTTTGCAAATCATTAAGTTAAGCAGTGGTAGATGAGACTTATCTGAGAAATATATTTGATATTTGTTGAAATTTTATCATAAAAGATTAGAAATTTTTGTTTTTACCACAGGCAGAAGCATAATTTATGAAAAAATACACATGCATTTAGAATTACGTAATTTGTCTTATGTGATAAAAGAAAGCTTAAAAAATACATCCGAGATCAATAATATGAGGTTTTTATAAATATTATCATCAAAATTGCAGGAATATAATTTATTCATATATGATAAAAAAGAATTAAACATCATTTACGCATAATCTCTTTAGAGATTCTTTTTCAACATTAATTAACTAAACATCATAAATTTTTATTGTAAAGATTGAAAATTTAACTGAAAATGCTATACATAGGTTAAAATCTAATCATTATGGAAATTTTATAAATTAAAATGAAAGTTCGACAACTTTCACTTACCCTCATTTCACTAAATTTGTTGACTATATACTCACTTGACCCCTCAAAAGTTGTTTTGGCCATCAATTCTGGAGGTGCAGCTTATACATCCCCTTCAGGCTTTTCATACTCAGCTGATAATTATTATACAACAGGGAACACAGGCACAATAGTCCAATCAATAGCTCATACAGTTGATGTTACAATTTATCAGTCAGAAAGATGGTTTGATTCTACTTGAGGATATGATCTTCCTATAAGCACAGATGGAAATTACGTTTTAATTCTTCAATTTGCTGAACTTTATTTTTGAACTTCCAACCAGAGAGTTTTCATTATAAAAATTGGAGATTATATTGCTGCAAATAATTTTGATGTATCTGGTACTGTTGGACAATACTCTGCTTATGATATTTATATACCTTTTACACTTTCAAGTGGTCAGATTTTGATTGCAGGAAATGCAATATCTAATGCTTATTCAAGTGGTAAGCTTGTAATTCGATTTTATTTATATATTCAAAACCCAAAAATTTCAGGATTGATCTTAGTTAAAGGAGATTGCAGTGATACTGATAAATGTAGTGTATGCAGTCAAGTAAGATGCTTAACATGCCACACAGCAAATCCGACTTGTAAAACTTGTATTTCTAATTCAAGTATGGATTCTAATGGAGTTTGCCAATGCAATGCAGACACCTATTGAGTAGCGTCTTCAAAAACATGTGATTTCTGTGATAATTTATGCATTTCATGCGGTTCAAATATTTTTATTTGTGTCACTTGTTCAGGTACAAATGTTTTGGTTTCAAGTGTATGCTTAAGAGAGTGTCCATATGGATTTGGAGCTTCTTGCACATCAATTACAACAGCTGTTATTGACCAAAACTTTTCGAATTATTTTTATGGAGCTTATGGCCTATTCAGAACAGGGACAAGTTCAAGTTCCTATTATTTTTTTAATGCACCTGAAACAATAGATCCAATTCCAGCTAAAAATAGAGGACTCTACTTTTCTGGAGGCTCATATCTTCAAACAACGTCATCTATATATATTTCATTTGAGTTTTCAATTGGAATGTGGATTTGGGTGTTATCTGGCTCAGGAGATATCTTTACAAATAGTCCTGAGAATAAAATAATTATTTCTGCAAATGGAGCCATGACAATTATATTAGAAAGCAAATCAGAAACTACGACTACAATAACAACTCAAGCTCTTAATCCTTCAAGTTCTATTTGAGTTTATATTTCTTTTATAATCTCATTTTCTTCATCTACAACTTTGACAACTATTATCCCTTATTTGGATAATATCCCAAAAGCATCCTCAACATCAAGCGGATACATATATAGAGATGCAATAAACAACCTATTAATTCTTGGCAAAAGTTCATCAAGCAATTTCTTAGGATTTATTTACCAATTTACTTTATGAAACACTGCTGTCTCAAATTTTAATTCTCAATACTCAGATCAGATATGTGGGTCTGGAGCAACAGCTAGCTGTCTTTGAACATGCTCCTTTTCTCAGTGAATTGATGGAACAACACCCACAAATTGCAATTCATGCACAAATGGCTGTGTAAGAGATCTAATATGCAATATCTGTGATGATCCTCTTTGTGGTGTGTGCACAGGATTTTTAACAGGCTTATGCACACAATGTGTTCCTAATGCTTCTGGAACTCCTTGTGCTTGCAATATTGGCTATTATTTAGACCTAACAGTATATGAGTGTATTTCTTGCGATATCAGCTGCGAATCTTGCACATCATCAACTTCAGCAGACTGCATAGTTTGTGCATCAGGATTTTATAGCTATTTAGGCGTTTGTGTTTCTGAGTGTCCAATTGGATTTATAATCAGTGGATTAGACTGTGTGGAAATCAATCCTTTTATTTTTTATCTCTCATTTGATACCTTGGAAGGAGTAATTTTTGATAAGCAAAGCAATATTCCAGCTTTAACTGGAAATAATACAGCTTTTTATCCTGATTATGATGAATATGATCCAATTGCTGCTTTATATAGAGGATTTTATTTTAATGGAGTGAGCTCAATTATGCATTTACCGATTTATCCTGGGTACAACAGTCCAGTTCTCAGCTTTGGTTATTCTTTCACTTTTTCTATATGAATAAATATAGAAAATGGTTTTGGGACTATTGTTTCAAAACAAGACAAGTTTTTTAGCCAAATTTTCTCTCTTCAATTGGTAGCTGGAGTTCTTATAATTTCATTAAAATTTAAAGCCTCTGGATCGATTTCCTTTATCTATTTACTTGAACTTGATTTTTATGAATGAAATCATATTGCATTTACAGCAGAATACACAAACAAAAATACAAATATGGCACTCTATTTGAATGGAAATATGGATCATCAAACAGAAATAGGCTCTGACTATTTTAAAGACACCAAAACAGGGATTACTTTTACATTAGGAGCAGAAAAAGGAGCATCAGATTATTTAAATTTTTTTAAAGGCTTTATATATGATATCAAGGGCTATAACACAGTAAAAAATATATTATCACTTGTATTGCCAGCAGCTCAATGCAAAGAAAACTGCAAAGCATGTCTAGTAGATGGAACCTGCATTCCGAACTGTCTAATTAGCCAATATTGAATAGGCCCCCAATATAATAAATGTTCTCAATGCAGCAGTCAATGTTTAAGCTGCAAGGATTCCAGCAAATCTTGTAATCTTTGTGATAATCCAAAATGTGCATCTTGTACTGATTATTCTTTAGACTCCTGCATTGAATGCATTTCTGGGACTTCAAATATTGAAAATTGCCAATGTGATTATGGCCTTGCTTGAAACTCGACCTCAGAAATTTGTGAGGCTTGTCATCAATGGCAGTTCAAAAAAGATGACTCCTGTTTTGATTGTCCTCCTCTTTGTGCTCAATGTGATAATGAAAATAAATGTACATGATGCATTAACAATGCTGAATTGAGTTCTGGAACTTGTGCTTGTTTACCTGGATACATATGAACAACTGCATGCACGCTAATTCCTTTTAATATTTCTCTTAGTGTCAATAAAAATAACACCCTTGTTTTGACCTTTAGCGATATCTTGAAACAAGACTTAAAAAGTGATCAAATTTCGGTAAAAATCCACAACCAAACAATCCCATCATGATCAATTTCTCAAATTTCAATTAAAGAGTATTTAATATCATGCAATTTTGATGAAAAAATCTCAAATGGCACTATTATTACATTATATTTTATAAACTCAACAGGTATTGAATCAATATCAGGAGGCGTAATCCACGAGAAATATTTATCAAGTTTTTTGTATTCTTCTTTAATGACTTCAGAAGAGCAAGAAATAGCTCAAATTCAAAAAGCAATTTCTTCTGGAGTAAAAGCTTTGGTTGGTTCTAGTATTGCTATGTCAATGCTTAACCCAAATCCTTCAGCTCTCTGAACTATGCTAAACACTATCCAGCTTCTTTCTTATATACCG
>CATKHM010001310.1:0-10226 GCA_949751825.1 Blepharisma undulans | reverse complement strand
TATCCACAGGAGTTCCCTCAATTTTGTCAAGATACAAGGCAAAAACAGGTCCGTTTTCTGTATAGCCATTTTGCAAAAGGCATTTTCCTGAACTGTAATAGGTCCCCGTTGGACACCAAACCCAGCACACATTTTTAACGAGTACTCAAGTGCAGGCACAATCTGTGTTAACATTATACCAATGGCAATCATCCCAAAAGAGCGGGTAATTGCATTGTCCCAAATCCAAGACCATTTTGCTTGGGCAAGAAGAGCAAGAATCGAATCCATTGCAAGTTGAACAATAATTTCCTCCTTGAAAGGTACCATAGTCATAAATATTGCATCCGACACAATTGCTTGTTGTTGAAGTTCCATGAGGACAGCTTGATCCACAATTGTTGCAAGATGATACACAGCGGCCATTATTGTAAACCAAGTCGTGCCTGCAGTCATTAATACAATTTAAAGTTCAGTGAGGACATGAAGAGCATTGTGCAACTGAATGGGCTTGAGAGCATTGAGCAGATAAAAGTGCTTCCATATCTTGAATACCTTTCTCGCCACCGTAGTGGAAGGAATGGAAATGATACATAAACCCTTTGAATCCATAATTATTTGTATTTGGATTAGCTCCAATAAATTTATCATTGTTGAAATTTTTATGAAAACTTCAAGGATCTGAAATCGCAACTGCCTTGCCAATTAAAACACGATCTCTGTAAATTCTTGTAAGCCCGGTATAATTGCTCAACTGCTCAAAAGTGATGTAATAATAAGCCCAGGATTGGCTGCTTTGTGTTGGATTTATAGTAGGCCATAAAGCTGGGGTATAGTTCTCTATGACTTTAAAATAAAATTTTCCTGAATTGAATCATTGGGCATACAGTCCCCACTCTAAAGATGAATTGGAGGAGGCACTGAAAATATAATTAATTACATTGGTATAGGTGGAATTATGAGAATCTTCAGGATGGATAAAGAACGAAATAGAGAAAAATAAACTGTATATTGAAGTGCTTTTTATGTAGCCAGTCCCATCAAAATACCATCCGCGCTCACTTCATCAAGTTGGTGATGAGCCTGTAGATATGCTGCCTAATGTATATTGACTTGGTAAAGTCTCAGCTTGATGGAAATCGAGTCTATCGTTATAAACGGAGATTTCTTTACAAAAGTTTGAATTATAATCATTTGTGGAAGCTATTGTGCCTGCTGGGCAATTTGAATAGCAATACCCTGAAAAATAATAGTAAGGAGAAACACAAGTTATACAGCTAGCTGTATTTGAGTTCCAGCAAGAGGCACAGGGAAAAGTGCAAGAGCTTAAGTATCTCTTTGGCTGTTTTTTGCAATAATTTGGAAGTGATCAAGTTGGGCACATTTCATCACATTGATTGCAGTCTTCTGGTTTGAGACTTTCCAAACAATCAATAATATAGTTAGAGCTAGAAACTCCTGAAATTTGTTTAATATCAATGAATCCTTGAAATTTATTTTCCACTAATTTTCCAATCAGCCAAATGGCATAGCTTTCTTCTTTATCCTCAAAGTTTATTAGCATTCCATGTTGAAAGAAATTTTGATCTATGCTCGAAACGATGCAATTTTTTTCATTAGCTATGGTATCAATTTCAGAATAGTTCAAAGCACTAATATTTATAGTATCTGATGATAAAAAACTTATATTGAGCGATTTTTCACTTAATCTGTCTTTGATAATTGCATGCTGATAATAAGCTGTCACGTGAAAGTGAACGTTTAAACATTCAGATTGATCTCATAGGCTGCAAAATTCATTGAATCCTGCTAATTGATTTTGAAAATTTTTATACATGCTGTTAATATTTCCAGTCGTTTCTCAGAACTTATAATTTTTCCACATTAAATTTCAGTCTTTTCACATGTGAAATTCATTTTTTCATGAAAGTCGATTAGAAATTTCACCACATCTTTTATCTTTCAAGCAGCCTACACAAGCATCTATGCCAGAAGAGCATTCCTGTGAACAATTGGCAGATACTCTCCATAGAGCAATTAAAAGAATTGAAATCATTTATTTACTAAAATATGAATTAGATAAAATAATTTTTTTCCTTTTTAAAGGATATTTTTCATTTGGATAAAACTCGATGATTTCAAGTTCATTAACTACATACTGAAGAGATAATAATAAAATAGAAAAGTAATAATAATTATTATTATTATTATAATTAAACTATCAGTATCTTCATCTTACCTCCAATAAGCAAACCAAGCAAAATCTCTAGTAGATTTTTTATTAAAAATTTCCATCACATCTAAAAGACTCGTAATTTTTTAACTTTGATTGAATTTAATTTCTTTTTCAAATAGGAGAATGAATTGACTAGATTAAATTGTGTTGATCAGATTTGTCTGCCTCATAAAAGAATTTATAATGTAAGTAAGATTCAATCTCTAAGTGCCGATAATATTCTAAAACTTCATGAAGCAGATATGTTAAGGCTTTATTTGACTCAGAAATCAGTGTTGATATTTTTTTCTGCTTCAATTAACCACTGGCCAGTTGTCTTGGCAATCACAGAACTTGCTATTTTGTTATAGCAAATCCAAGAAAATTTTTAATCATTCGATTTGTCACTGCCTAATAAACCAGAACACATTTTGATCGGATCTTGCTTCTTGGCTTGAAGTCTATCATATTTAATTTCGATTTAATGTCTGATCTGTTTTTCAGAGGCTCAACTAAATGTGTAGCATAATCCTGCTGACTTATTTGGAAATTATGAAATTATAAATGACGTTGATTTTGGTTTATTTCGCCAAAGTTTTGTTGACGCTTTCAGCCTCCTGCCCGTTGAATAGCCAAATTATAAGCAATGTATTATCATGCAGTTCAGGCTTTTTCATGACTGATGGAAAAGTCTGCGTAGATGGGTGCCCTTCATTATTTTCCAGCACAACTGATCCTGTCTCTGGTATGGGTGTGTGTACAGTGCCCACTGGAAATAATGCAATATTATTTGCATTAGATTTTTGAGAAATTCAAGATTTGACTTTAGCATATATTTCAAGCTCTTCTAATTCTGCTGAAAAGTTTATTAACCCAAGCAACATGGCATATAGTGATTCAAGTCAATTAACTCCTCTACCAACTCTTGAGCGTGGCTTCTATTTTGCTTCAAGTTCAAGCATGGCCAGCAATCAATATCATATTCCAAGTCTTTATTTTACGTTAAATTTTTGAATTAAAACTTATACTGAAGGAGAAATTCTAAATGTTTCCGTTGATTCACTTCAATTTATAAGGATATCAGCCAACCAAGGATATATATTCAGTGCATTAATTTACGATTCAAACAACAACGAAATAACAATCACATCAGCTGCAACTACACATTATACATCATTCTGGCATCTAACCTCAATTATTCTGAATCAATCCACATGCAGTGATATAACAGTTTCTTATTTTATCAACAAAGGAAGTGCTGGAACACAAACTTTTGATAGCGCAGAAGCAAGGTTCAAATCAACACTATCATATGTGTGAAGGCTTGGATCTGTAACTAATGGACTTAGTACTTTTATTGGATTTATTTATTGACTTCAAGCGAGGTCGGATGTCACTCAAGAAGCTATAACAATGCCAAACTACATTGAATGCGCTAACTATCAATGCTGGCTTGGGTACTGCCAGAGCTGCGACTCAATCTGTTCTGTTTGACCTTGGTGTGTAAGAGGCTCCGATTGTAGTTATTGCTATTCACCTGATTGCAGTTCTTGCTCTGGATACTCTTTATCAATGTGCACTGCATGCAATACAGGTATGCTTCCAGGGTGCTGCGACTATTTAGCCACAACTTGTACTCAAACTTGGTCAAGTACTGCTTGCAGCAGCGGCTATTATCTACTTCAAGGAGTTTGTTTATACACAATTCCATATGGGCTTGACAATCTCACACCTAATTCCTCAGCTGTTCTAATAGCTGATTTTACAGGTCCGTTTGCTGGAACCTATGGGACTGCTTGAATAACAGGGGTAGATCCTTCGAGCTATAATTATTGAAAATCTCCAGAGACAGCTGATCCACTGCCAGCAAAAAACCGTGGCCTTTACTTTAATACTGGCCAATATTTGAGTGGGACTATAAATCTTTCTTATACTTGAAGCATGGCCATGTGAGTTTATCCAATAAGCGGAGCATTAATCAGCCATAGTTCAGGAAAATTTAATATGGACTCTAGTGGATTGCTGAGTTTTACTTTAGAGAAATGAGATGGAGCAGCTTCAGGCAATGCAAATTCTTGTTCTATTCTCTCAAACACATGAAGCTTGGTTTCTTATTCAGTTGGATTTGTTAGCAAAACTACTATTATTACACCATATATAAATAATAACGCCGGAGCACTATCTTCAGTACAAAATTATGTTTTCAGACTGCCTTCAGGGACATTATACTTTGGACAAGGCCAGACAAACTTTAAAGGATTTGCTGCTTACTTTGTGTTATGGCAAGTAGCTGTTAGTGACTTTTCTGCTTACACTAGTATTAGCACTTTAACAGGAGGGTCAGTATCAATTTTATGGAGCTGCGATTTTGATCATTATTATGATGGCAGTGCTTATTTCTACTTATGCGATTCCTCATGCACCAATGGTTGTACTCGGCAAGGATCTTGCAACATCTGTGAAAACGATTCATGTGTGCAATGCTCTTCATTTTCGCCATCTTCTTGCACTGTATGCATTTCTAATGCTTCTGGATTGCAATGCAGCTGTAATTCTGGATTTTACCTGACCAGTCAAAATTCATGCTCTGCTTGCTATTCTAGATGCTCTTCTTGTACCGACTCAACTTATACTTCATGCACTTCTTGCAATTCAGGCTATTTTTGATTCCAGAGCTCCGTCAGCCCCTGCATTCTGAGTTGCCCTCAAGGATACTTTGGAAACGGTCAATTTAACAAATGCTTATATCGTGATACACTTGAGTTTAACATCACTTTTTATGATAAAATAGAACTTGGAGCTTTTGACAACGGGATGAGAGTAGGAACTGATTATACAAATAAATATCCTAATTATGACTCAAACGATCCATATCCAGCATATCTTAGAGGCTATTATTTTACAGGCACTACATATGTGCATGGTGATGGTGGCTATATAATATCTCCATATTATTCTCTTTCTATTTGGATAAATGCGCAAGCATTTGGCACGATTATTTCTAAACAAGTGTCTTCATCTGAATTATTTTGCATTGAATTATTGAGTGGATTACAGCTCAAGCATTCTCTTATCTTGGGCGACACTTCTTCAATATATGCATCCTCACCTAGCAGTTTACTTTCGGGGAATTGAAACTTTATTTCATTTATAGGAAAAATAAACTCCAGCGGGACATATACAATAAGCTCTTATATTAACTCAGCGCTGGATATAAGTACTACATCCTCAAGCTATACATTTTTCGAAGATTTAAGTGGGACTTTTTATATTGGAACAAAGGCAACTAAAAGTAATGGCTTTACTGGATTTATATATAATTTTTATCTTTATAACACTGAAAATTATTATTCTCAAGATTATATAACTACGGGCTGCACTTCACCATGCAATAAATGCCCTGCTGATCATAATTGCTTTGATCTTTGCTCGATGTCAAATTTTTATGATGGATCTTCTTGCAGTAATTGCATGGGAACTTGCACGAAGGGATGCAGATATTCAGATGCATGTGGGCTTTGCAAAACAAAACAGTGTAGTGAATGCTCCTCTTTTTCAGGAGCATGCACAACTTGCATTACAAACGCACAACTTGATGCTTATGGAGGCTGCCAATGCATTACTGGCACATTTTGGGATTCATTGGCAGCGACTTGTGATCCTTGCGATTCTTTTTGTTCTGTATACATACAAGGTTTTAGCTTCGATTGCACTACTTGCATTTTGGGCAAAACACTTGTAGGAAATATATGCTTAAATGATTGCCCATATGGTTATGGATCTGGTTGCTCTTCAGTCTCTGGTCCAGTTATTGATGTATTATTTGATACTGATTTTAGCAATTACGGAATCTTTTTAACAGGAACAACGAACAGTACTTATTGGCCATTTGCTGCACCTGAGGCTTGTGATCCTATTCCTGCCTATAAAAGAGGACTTTATTTTAATGGGAATATGTATCTTGTGTCATCAACTTCTGTTTATATTTCTCACAGTTTTTCTATGGGCTTTTGAATATATGTAGTTACTAATGGAGATCTGCTTCAAAAGCTACCAAGACTTATTGTAGCATCAACAGGAACGGTGACATTAACGACTGAAACCACTCAACAAGCAACAGCACAGAACAGTTTGCCTCAAACACAATTATTCACTGGTTGATCTTATTTTTCATTTAGTGTTGCATATCAATCAAATCTCTCAATACTTACATTCTATATTAATGGAAATTCGGCTGGGTCATACACATTTAATTATCAAATTTTTAGAGACCAAATAGCGACCAATCTGCAAATTGGAAAAAGTGATAGTTCTGGATTCATTGGATTTATCTATTATTTTCAACTCTGAAATGTCCCAATTTCTTCGTTTTCTGCAATTATGAATGCTTTTTCATTTTGTGGATCTGGGCAAGGAGCTTCTTGCCTGTGAGCATGCGATATATCAACTTTGGAAGATATGGGATATTATGTTTCTTGCAATGCTTGCACTAATGGATGTATTAGAGTGTCTGATTGCAACCTTTGCGATGATAAATTATGCTCTAAATGTACCGGCTTTGGGCCAAATAAATGCATAGCTTGCGTCACGAATGCCTTACTTACCGGGTATAACTGCGCATGCGACTCTTATTCCCAACTATCAAATGATGGTCTCTCTTGCATAAAATGTGCTGTTGGATGTCAAACTTGTAATGGAAATGGATTCTACCAATGTACGAGCTGTTTTGGCGGATATTATTTATATAATAACTTTATGTGCCTATCCTATTGTCCGGAAGGTTATATTCAAAATTCAGCTGCAAGAAGCTGCGATCTTACTACTTCAGTAATAGTGAGTCTTCAATTTTCAAATAGCATTGTGCTTGATATCCTTTCATGATGAAATGTTGGCTCTGAAGAAAGTCCATATCCAAATTATGATGCTAATGATCCTTACCCTGCTTATTTGAGGGGCTACTATTTTTTGCCAGACAAATATCTAAAAAATGGTTTTTTACTTCCCCCTTTCTTTACTATTTCTATGTGAATACTACCTACAGATTTTGGCCTTATCATAGGAAAATATACACCACAAACAATATGATATATAGAGATTATGGAAACAGGCTTTCCACATTTTTCTCTGACTCTCTCAGATTCAGCATCAATTCTTACAAATGTCGCAGATACAGAAATACTCAATTCTGGTTGGGTCTTTCTATCATTCACCTCTTCAATTGACACTAATGGAATAACATTAATAACTGCTTATATTAATGGAAATCTTGCAACACTTATGTCAACTCCTGATAATTCTCTTTACCCTTTGGACAATCAAGCAGAAGATGTTTATATTGGGCACTATCAATCTGGGTTTACAGGATTTATGTGAAATATTAATGTTTATACATCGTATAGCCATGCATTAGATGATTTTATATCAATCGACTGCTCAAATGGCTGCACATACTGCCCATCTGATTTAAGCTGCCCAAGTGACTGTCCAATATCCAAATACTTTGATGGCTTAGCTTGTGCTGATTGTAAAGCAAACTCAAGCCGAGGCTGTAGGAACCCAGAGACAAGCAGATTATGCAATACTAAAGAATGTGCGACATGCACAGAGTTTACAGGATTAAATTCATGCTTAACCTGCATTACAAACGCAGATCCAGATGGCAATGGAGGTTGCATCTGCAGTTCTGACTCTTTATGAGTTTCTTCTTCAGAAACTTGTGAATTATGTGATTTAGCGTGCTCTACATGTTTAGGAAATGCGTATTTGGAATGCACTGCATGCCTGCCAGATTATCAATTGGTTGGGACTGTCTGTTTAAATGGATGCCCTTATGGATTTGGACTCTCTTGCTCACAAGTATCAACTCCTGTCATAAACATAGATTTCTCTACAGATTTTCAAGGGGAATACGATATTTTTATAACAGGTACTAGCTCAGCATCCTTTTATCATTTTAATAGCCCAGAATCAGTTGACCCAATCCCTGCATACCAGCGAGGCTTATATTTTAATGGGAATATGTACTTATTGTCTTCAACTCCGATTTTGCTCTCACATAGTTTTTCAATTGGAGCATGAATTTATGTAGTTAAGGATGGCGATTGACTAGAAAAACAAACTCAATATTTAGCTTGATACTCTGCGGGTACTATTGCATTTTTTTTGGAAGACAATACCCAAGGAAGGAATTATCAAACTTTATTACCGCCTTCCCCTGCTAGTGACTGACTCTACTTGTCAGTTACTTTTGAATATTTCTCTGGCATAACCACCACAACAATTTATTTAAACGGGATTTCCAAATCTTCTCCTTTTCAAAATCAAGTATTCCGAGATCCTGCACCATCTAACTTAATGATTGGGAAAAGCAGCAATTCTGGCTTCACAGGATTTATTAGAACATTCACTATATGAAATAGTCCAATCAGTGATTTTTCGAGCTATTTAAATGATCTTTTATGCGGATTAGGGCTTGGATATACTTGCTTATGATCTTGCGATATAGCCAGCTATTGAGATGTTAACTTGAGCTCTTATGTTGTTTGTGATTCGTGCCCCAATGGATGTGTTCGAGCTGGAACATGCAATATTTGTGATGATTCTTTGTGCCTGATATGCACAGGGTTTAGCGCAAATGAGTGCAGTGAATGTATTGCAAATGCAAGTAAGGATTCAAAAGGTCAGTGTGTGTGCAACCAAGGCTATTGAATGAATTCATTTACCTGTATACCATGTGTAAATTTTTTGAATCAAGCAGATGTATCTGCTTCTTTTATTAACAATTATTCACAAATCCAATTTATTTTTGCCGCAAAAGCAGATTCATCACCTGCATGTTCTTCTTTATTTGATGCTCAAACTTTGCAAAGTTTTGGGTCAGGATATTCATGCTCTTATGCAACAGATTACAGCAGTTTAACAATTTCTCTTGGAAAAGGCTATACGTTTTCTAAAGAAAATGTATCATTTTTACCAGGATTATTGAAAAATTCTGGTTTGGTTTGTGGGAAATCTTCAAGCAGTTTTTCAGTGCCAGTATCTCTGCCAAGCCCAATCCCTACTCCAAATTTTAAATTTACAGCCCCCAAAACCCTCGCAATTCTCTGTGAAACTTTAAAATTGTCTGCAACTCTTGGAAGTGATTTACCATATGAGCAATATAAGTGAACATTTTCTTCAAATCCAGCTAGTTCTACAATATCTGGCTATTCCACTCAGTATAGCAGTACTTATAGCGACATCACTATCCCTCAAAGTTCTCTTATTGACAGCGTTTTATCAGTGACTTTTTCAGCGATAAACAACTTTGGGAATGATTATTCTATTTCTCAATCTATAAGCATGTCTTCTTCTCAGAATTTGACAATCAATTTCAATAATCTTGCATCCACATATATTTCAAGGTTGAAATCATACTCAATAGCAATTTCATCAATTAAAGCTTGCACCATCTCAAACAGTATCAGTGTCACTTGGAGTATAGGATCAATCACTAATAACGTCACAAGTGTAGACGAAGTATCTTTGAGAGGCAATCAGACTTCTCAATATGTGTTGATTATTCCTCCAAAAGTGCTTCCTGCATCATCTAATATCACTTTTATATTTTTTGCGAAAGATTTGGTCTATCTTAGTGAAGGATCAGAAAGCTTAACGTTGCAGACAGACGTGTCTGATCCTGTTATTTTATTTAATCGAACTGATGGACCGATAGGTGTGAATCAAGATTTATTAATTGATGCTAGCAGCTCTTACGATCCTGATGGAAAATCGACGTTTGCGTTTCAGTGATTGTGCACTAATAATGGCGTAGATTGTTCGAATTTTATTTTAGATAAATCCAGTTCTCTTATGAAAATTGCAGGAAATTCGCTTTCGTCAGGGATATCTTATAATTTTACCCTAACTCTGACCAAAACTACTCTGAATCCTTTGAGTACATCAGTAAAAGTATCAAAAAGTATATATATAACAACTCAGCAAGGCACAGTACCATCAGTTAATATAATAGAAATCGGAAACTCCTATTTAG
>CATKHM010001308.1:0-10235 GCA_949751825.1 Blepharisma undulans | reverse complement strand
CACACGTGCAAATTCCAGAGTCTAGATAGTAGTTTTTATCGCATTCCATACAGAAATTGCCATGAGAATAAGGACGCTTGCAGAAAGGATCTGAAGAAGTCCCAGAAAGAGCGCAGTCATAGGTGTAGCCATAAGAGCTCGATAGGCATGTCCCGCCATTTGAAACCACATCGCAATGCTGAAATGGCGACTTAACACATTGACGAAATGGGTTAAAAACGTATCCCGGTTTACACGTATTGCAGACAGTTGAAAAAGTACAAGTCTTGCAGCCCGGCATGAAATCGCTACATTTTGTGCATGTTCAAGATCCTATAATTTGATAGTATTCATTTCCATCTACGCATTGCTGACATTTTGTTGATGGTCCTGATGTCGCTAGTTTTAAGCAGCCATCCAGGGCTACCTGAACGCAATTATTGCCAGAATCTAAAATAAATCCATCATTGCATTTAAGACAAGCACTATTAAAACACGTAGCACAATTTGGAAACTTGTTGGTGCATGGAAGACAAGTAGATGAATCACTCGGTTCATAGAAGTAGCCTGTAAAGCAGTTAAGGCATTGTGAAGGATAATTACAGCTCGCACAATTTGGGATAAGATCACTGCATTTATAACAACTCGCTGGGGTTTTATAATCACTAGTATAGTAATCTGCACAAATATAACATGCATCGCCTTGAGCATTGAGTTTCTTGCAGTTTGGTAATGAAGTTGTAGTGCAAGCATTTGTTCAAGTAAGAGCATAACCATCATCACACACATCACATGATGAGGATTGGCAGGTTTTACAATTAGATGAGCATTTCGTGCAGGTCCCTGCATTTAAGAAGTATCCAATTCCACAGTGTTTTGTATTTTTGGGGTCGTCAACGCAGGCCACACACCCAGAACCGCAGGGCTGGCAATGTCCATTTGAGTCCATGTAAGATCCGAAGGAGCAAATTGTACAAAACCCAGGACCAGAGTAAGTATCACAGTTAGGCCATAAGGAAATACTGCATGGCTCCATAGTGTCTGTATATTGTTGAGATGAACAGCCAGAG
Source organism: Blepharisma undulans (assembly GCA_949751825.1). Classification (NCBI taxonomy): domain Eukaryota; phylum Ciliophora; class Heterotrichea; order Heterotrichida; family Blepharismidae; genus Blepharisma; species Blepharisma undulans. The sequence continues at coordinate 9,186 of CATKHM010001308.1, read as the reverse complement.
CATGAATAAGTCGACGAAACAGAGCCACAAGAGGATACGGAAGCAGCTGAGCAGCCACCATTGGCATCTGGAAGTTGAGTAGGATCCTGGCAAATAATGCAAAGAGTTTTGGCATCGTTGCAGGTTTTACATGAGTTTTGGCCATTTGTGCAGGATATGGCGAGGCTTCTGGAGGGTTCTTGGAAAATTTCGAAGCTTGATGAATTGCTTTGAGAATCAAAAGGAAGGAGATTTTCTTGAAAGAGGGAGGTTGAATTTATATTGAGGTTTTTTAGAGGGGTTTTGGGAAGTGAGGGAGGGTTTGTTGAGGCTAATGCTTGGAGAGTGAAGAGGAGAATACAAATGATTGATTGAACCATTATTATTATAAGCATTTTGAAGTTTGGAAAATATATGTTTATATAAATGCAATAAAATCCGCCACCTGAAAAATTAGGTTTAAATACTTAATTTTAGCTTTATTAAATTGCAATTGATGTTTTTGAGACTCCCTATGTGAAAGGACTTCTTAGCTGATATAGGTAATTTGAATTTTTGGTTTCAAATTTCCTATTTAGGAATGACTCCGAGTCGTGCTTATAAAGGATATTAGTGCAAAGAGCTAAGAGCTCGTTAAAATATAATTAGTTTATGAGATTGATTGGCCCTTGAGCATAAATAAGCACTTTATACGCTTAGAAAGAGCAAATAACTGCTTGAAACCTATCTGATTTTATTATACAAATTATAAATTATTATGACTCTTTTTATCGAAATAGTCAAGTTCAAGCATAACTAGAGATAGCAAATATATCATAGCATCATCTATTACTACTAAAAGAATAGTGAAGTAGTGAAAAAAGCTAGTAGCGAATAAATTAAGTTATTGAAAGATCGAATTAAGATAAAGAATCTGCGTAAAATGAATTATAATTTTTGTTAATATTAGATCTAAAGAAAAATAGGTTTATAAGATAATAAAAGAGTATAAGATTTGCTTAATTGATCATAAAAGCATCTCAGAATAAGTTGCTTCTATTTGAATATTTCAATCTAAATTATGAAAATTTTTGCATAATCACTTTAAAACACTCAGAACATACGAAACATACATTTAGTTTGTTTGTAATAATCCTTTAGAATTGAATTTAAACGATTTTTCATAATTATCAACATCGAAGCACCATATATGCAAGCCTCCTAAGGCTGTCTGAGCTCTTTACTGGCTAAAACTTACCATTTTTAATATAATTTCTTATAGTTCTAAAGGAAAATACTAGAAAGAAAGCAAATTTCTTAAGTATTTTCTTTATAATTAATTTGAAAATATTTAATAAATTAATGAATTACAATATTAAAACCTATAGAAATATTAAATGTAATTTGCTAATTAAAAAATTCATAAAATTCAGCCTTATTTAGAAATATTTTGCACTCTATATTTTTTGATTACTCTCCCTAAGATAGAGGAATTCTTTACTGAGCTAGCAAATATTTATATAAAAGAGATCTACTTATACTTATTATATTATTTGATGCTTTAATTTTAATAATTCTAATTCAAATTAATAAAAGTTGGTGAATCGAATCAGCCCCAATGCCGCAAGTTGATACATGGAAAAGTAGTGTAATATCTAATGGAAATCTTTTGATTGCTGGCGTTGAGACTGGAAAGCTTCTGAGATATTTAATTGATGACAACTGTTTCACAACAATTCCTTATCATTTTTCAAAATTGAAAAATAAGAATCTGTTAAATTTGGAGATACTATATTTATTTGAAATTTGCATCAGTTTATGAAAGCGAAATTGAAAGTTACACTACTTGTAGAAAAATTTGGAGAATCATATTTTGATTTTCATCCAATGCAAGTGCGTTGGATATATAATAAAGGAACAATATATATTGGATGTATATGTAATCAATATGCACACTACTAAGCGTTTGATCAATGAAAAAAGATAGATTTGTTACTATAGAGAGATTAAGGATGATTCTTAACATAATAAAATATTGATAGTTTATTTTAATTATAATAGAAAAAATTATTAAGGTTGCTAGAGTCACATAAACTTATGAAAGTGATTTATTTCTCATTATTTCATTAAACTGCGCTCCAAGCATCCCTATATCAGTTTGCAATTTATTTATCTCAGCCTTCAGATCCTCATTTTCTTTTTGCAAACTCTCCAAAGCTATAGCCATTTCATTGCACTCCACCATTTTATTGTGATTTTCATATATTTCTTGTTCAAGCTCTTGGACTCTATTCGAAAGCGCTTCAACAATAATTTTCTCTTGAAAACTCATTGGCTCATTTGTATTTTTTGGACTTTTCCCTTGTCATCCTTTTATTTCTTGCATAAGCCTTTCTTTTTCAAGCTTGCATTGCTCATGCATGCTTTTTTCTTTAGAATATTCATTTTTTAAATCTTTTATATCATGCATACTTCTTTTTTGGATTATTTGCTTCTCAGTTTTCGCGTCTTCACAGTCACTAATCAATTTTTTATTGGTTTCTTCAAGACTTTTTATTCTACTTTCTAATTCTTTGTTTTTCGTTAAAATATTGCCTAATTCTTGCATATTATCTCTTGCTGAATTTTTTAAGTTGTTATATTCAATTTGTAATAAATGCTCATTTCCTTTGAGCTCTTCTAATGATTTTTTAAGCTCTTGGTTTTCTTTAATAAGCCCTTTAATCTCTTCTTTAAGCGTGATTGCTCCTTTCCCTCTTAATTCTTTGATTTCTTGCTCTAATTTTTCTAAATTTCGTTTCAGTTTGTTATTTTCTAAATCTAATTCTTGCCTTGAACATTCCACAGAGTATTTTTCTTTTAAAGCTTGTCTAGCGTCATTTACTTCTTCTTCACGGTTCGCGAGATCTATTATAAGTGTTTCTTTTTGGTTTTCCAGTTCTGAATTTTTTATCCTTAAATCATTGTTTTCTTTGACAGTTGAATCCAAAGCGATTTCTATAGCTTTGCATTTTTCTTCTAAAACTTCTAATGACAGTTTTAATTTCCCATTCATATCAGAAACTCTTTTTTGCTCGGCTTTGTTTGAAATATCTTCTATTAAGACTTCATTTGGCCTTGCTGTGTCAATTTGTCCACCTTTAGGTCACATATGTTCAAAAATAGCTAATAATTGTTCTAATAAAAGTTCCTGATCATCAGTTAGCAGATCTTCTTTTCTGACTTTTTTTAAGCATTCTAATGCAACTTGTCTAGAAAATAAAGGGAATTTAAGCTTAGAAGGTTCATCTTTTGGCTTGGATTTTTCATCAAGAGCTTTACGGAGGTTAATTATTTCAAAATATGGATTTGGGGCTAATTTTATGAGTTCTTCGTAGCGTTCGCTGTTGGATTTGAGCTTTTGATTTTCGTGCTTGAGGTTAAGCATTTCATTTTGAAATTCTCCATATTCTGCCATTGTCCATGTGATAGAATCTTCTTCTTGATCTGTCATAAAATTAATTTTAATTTAAAGAAATATGTTCCTTAATATCTTTTAATGAATTACTTAAGATCATTATTGCAATTATCGGATTTGAAAACCCTCCACAGGCAGTGAACTATAATATAGATGGAAGGCTATCTAAGAAAGATGATGATTTTCTTGAAAATCATCACCGAAAAGTGATGGCAATTGCAAAAAGCTTGCATTATTATGATTTAAAGGAGCTGGATCAAGAAATTCTTGATCAAATGTGCATTGAATTGGCTTCACTTTTTATTTTATCTTTGAAATCATACCCACGGACTAGAGAATGTGATGAAGAAATGGCCATCCTTCAGAATGTGGCCTCTTTAGACATAAGAACCAAAAGGCTCTTTGATGAAGAGTTCACAAATAGGAATCTGAGTGGAATTTTGGAGATGACTTAAGGCTGTGGCTTTATAGATCGGGCGCAACGCTGACAATTGGGAGAATTTTTAAAGGAATTACCACTGGTGATATGGATTTTGATCTAAAAGAGAGAAATTCTATAAATCTTGAAGATTTTCAACTGTCAATCGATAATTTAACTCTTACTAAAAATTACACTTATAAAAACAATTACAAAAACATGACAATAAATACAGAGCCTTCGCATGATCAACATCAAAACAAAACGTACGACTGTACATGTAAACATGATAGCTTCATAGGGTGTTCACAATGCGATATTTTCCATAATGGCATATAAATATAAAGCTTTTCAGCAAATTAAAATTTATAACCAACTGTTAATTTCATGAAAAAGTTTATGGGTAATTAATTAGATTTAATAAGAACATTATGAGAAAATAAAATTTTTTGAAATGAGAACAGAGTCTATTCCTAATGATTTGCTTTGGCCACTTATTATATCAAATTAAAGATTTGCAATAACCATTGATTAAAATTTATTTTAATCCGAAATTAATTATTTGTACAATTTTTTAATGCAAAGAGACTTCAAACTTCGGACTCGTCGTGAACAAGACTTTATTTCTAAGCCAGGCCCTTCTTCTCATACCCCTTCAAACGGCTCTAAATCGATTAAAAGAATTCCAAGCATTTCAACCTACGTTGAAAAGAAAATAAATCCTGACTTATTTCGATCTTCCACAATTCCTATGAATTCTCCTTCATCTGAATGCTTGCAAATTCCAATCAAAAAAGAAATAGAAAAATTAAAAACACTGGAATCTTCTCAGATCAACGTAAATTTTATATAGAAAATATCTGATTTAAAAAGAAAAATAAATCAACAGCATGATGAAATAAAGCAGCTTGAAAGGGAAAATGAAAGTTTGAGAGTAAATAATTATGAGCGCAGAGTTTTACCCCAATCGCTTCAAAACGAATTAATTATAAGAGCGATACAATTGGCACAAATTCAGACCCAAATATATGAAGATCACTTGAATCAATTTGAAGAAGAGCTTGGATATCATCATTATCAAAATTATAACGAAAACGAAGTAATTCATGCAGAATTAACTGAAGAAGAAATAGAGGTAAATTTCAAATAGAAAATCCCAATATTTATTGCTGACTCGAATTATATTTGTTTGTCATGCCAATGTGATATTCCTGAAGATTCAGTCACCAAGAGGCTTCCAAACTGCGGACATTATTTTCATCTTGATTGCATTGATAACTGACTGAGACAACAGGGTTGCTGCCCTTTTTGTTATACAATAGCAATTTAGATAATTTATTTTTAATTTTATTCATTTTTCCTAAATTATCAATCCTAAATGCTTTTATTATATCTAAATCCCATTCTCAATATTACAATTAAAAATATTTATCAAAGAAATAGATAAAATCATAAAAGCAATGCACAAATATTTACCAAAATTTTAACGGATTTCTTGATACTAAAAAAACTATATTATTGACACACCAAGCGTAATAAATTCTGTTAATAAGTTAAAATCACTATGGCAGACAGAGAAAGAACTATGTTTAATCTTGGCCAAACCAGAAAGACCAAACCTACTTTATCAGCAGCCCCAATCGAAGAAATCTCCCTCAAGCCTGAACGTCGTCATTTATCCTCAGACAACTCCGCAATGTCCCCAACAGCCCGAGAATTTGATATACAGCGAGCCTTAAGAAGAACACAAATTGACCTAAATTTAGATCGAAGAGAGCTTGAAATGTACCAACAAGCTTTAGATAGTCACTACATGTTAAAAACAACAGAAGAGGAAAAACTCTCACTTGTAGATGACGAAAATTTGATTAACGATTTAGACAGAATGGCAAGTAGGGATGGGAATAGGACAATTCCCAGCACAAAATGAAGAGAGCATATTGAAATATATGTAAACGCAAAAATAAGTACTGAAAAGCCTGTTAGAAGCCCCAGACAAGTGGAGTTTGAAGGGCCTGAAAGATCAAGATCTCCCAGTTTACCTGCCCCTTCAACAGCTCTATCAAAGGAACAGATTATTAACTCTCTGCCTAGCCTTTCTAGCTATGAAGTCACCAATGAGCTTTATTCAGCTAAAAAAATAATTGACGTTATTATCGATCAAGTCAATATTACCAGAGGTGTCCCAAATAGAAAATCCGTTATACAGCTCTACACAACTTATGTAATAAATTACTTACAAGGACCTATAAAAACCAAAAAAACACTTCAAATAAGCGAAATTTTGAGAAATCAGCTTGAAAAAGCAGGGAAAAGTCAGTCTGATTTTGAAGGAGTTTTTAAGGCAGTGGAGTTTGAATGAATTGAAGAAGAATACGAAACTGAGGAGTCTGGGATATCAACAAAGCCACGCGCTGAAAAGGCAAAAGTAAGATCTGGAAGACCTGGAGAAGCTGATGACATCAAATCGCTAAAAGAAACAGCAGAAACACTAAAAAATAATAATTTGCAGACAGAAAAAGACATTGAAATGCTTAAACTGATGATTGATAAAGCTGGCAAAGAAAAAAATATGTTAGAAAAGCAGCTGCAAGATAATGAATTATATATGCAGAAAAAAATTGATGAAAAGAAAAATTATGAGCAAGAGCATGAAGCTTATATAAATCTTCAGAAAAGACAAATTGAGCTACAAGGACAGCTAAATACACAGCAGCAAGATATACTAAACAAATCCAGAGAGCTAGAATCATTAAAAAGCCAATACGAAAGCCATGTAAAATCACAAGAAAAACTATTTATTGAGCAAGTAAAAGAATTAAATGAATTGCGAAAAAAGAATGAAGACGTGGAATATTACACAAAAATGCGTGATGAAATTAGAGAAGAAAATCGTGAAATTCAAAGAGAAATCGAAGTAATGATGGTAAATGGGAATACACAGCAGCAATTGGAAGAATATTTCATCAAAATTGATCATCTTAAAGAGCAGATGAAACAGCTTGAAAATGAGAAAAGTTTTCTTGACGAAAATAATGTAATTTTAGACGAAGAGCTGAATCATGTTTTAAAATTTCAGCAAGAAGTCGATAAAAGCATGGTAGATTTCTATAAAAAAAGACATGAAAATCTGAATAATGTTGAAGATGAGTTGGTAGTGAGAGACGAGGACTTAAATATCAGGGAGCAAAAGTTTAGGGATCAATATGATACTATAGAAAAAGAATCATTAATTGCGAGGAGAAATATGATCAGCTCATTTGGAAACGAATTTTCAAAGGCAAGGAATTTGCCAGATAATTATGTTTGATGCATTGTGATTTGTATGATTTCTTTTATTATAGGGATTTTCCTCTCAAATAAAGCAGAAATTTAATAGAAGCTTAATAACATTTATTTAACTTAAATTGTAAAATATCTCAAGTATTTCACGGATTTTTACTATAAATTACAAATTCCATAAAAATTATATTAAAATTTGGCTAACAAAAAATCCAAAAATTCGTCCAAATCAATCTGCCCATCTCCATTTTGATCAGCTTCCCTTATCAACGCTCTTCATATTTCAACTGTTTCATTATCCTCAGAAAATGCATGCATTAATTCTTCAGCTGAAATTTTCCCATTTTTATCTTTATCTAATAAATCAAAAGCAACGATCAAATTTTTCCTCGAAAAAACTACTTTTTCATCTGCAACAGCTCGAATATATTCGGTAAACTCAATAAATCCATCCTGGTTTTCATCAACTTCCTTAATAATCACTTCTGCTTTATTTTTCGCTTCCTTTTCTGAATAAGACACAGTTAGTTCTCTAATTAAATCGCTTTTACCTATTTTTCCATCTCCATCATTGTCTAATGCAGAAAAAGCTCTCCTAAGGTGTTTAAATTCTTTATAATTCAGCAACTGACAAGTAATAAAAGTCATAATAGCGTCTCTCAGCTTTAATTGGCTTGAAAATTTAGCAAGATTATCAATCACATGAAGAAGCGTATGTTGGGACACTGCATGTGCATTATGGGTCACTATTCATGGATGGCTTAAGGCATCGTTTACAGATATTCGGGTGTCCAAAGGTGCCATAAGCTTATGGATCAAGTCAATTGCTTCTTCAGAAACGTCTTTAAACTCTTCGCTGGCAGTATCATATGATCCGATTTTTACTTTATCCATAATCTCTTCATCAGTTTTGCCGTAAAAAGGTGGGTTTCCGCATAATAATATGTATAAAATTACACCACAGCTCCACTCGTCACATTTTTCTGTATATTTCCCAGAAATTAGTTCTGGGGCCATATAATATGTAGTTCCTACAATTCCTTCCATGATTTTATCTTCTTCCAGCTTTATAGCTGAACCAAAATCAACTAATTTCAGGTTTAATTCTGCCCCTCTTTCTTCTATCATAATATTTTCAGGCTTTAGATCTCGATGAGCGATATTTAATGAATGCATAAAAGAAACGGCAGAAAATAATTGTTTCATAATGTGCGATGCTTGAGATTCACTAAATCTCGTGAGTTTTTTAATTATGTCAAAAAGTTCGCCTCCTTCACATAATTCCATTACGAGATAATGACTACTTTCATCTTCAAAAAAATCATATACCCTGATTATGTTTGGATGGTCTAAAAGCCTTAAAATTTCAAGTTCAATGAGCAAATTTCCTTCGGCTTCTTTCCCTGGTTTTACAGCATTTTTACTGAAAATTTTAACAGCTCTTGTGGAACCAGACAGTTTGTGAGTGCATCTTCTTACTTCAGCGAATCCACCTTTGCCAATACGGTTGCCAAGCGTATAAACCTCATTAAAAGGAAGGTCACTTGGCCGTATAAAAGTTCCTTGGTGGATCCTGATTGAAAATGAAGGAGGAGCTTCAGAAAATAAGGTAATATTGGTTCTTCGGTATTTTAAGGACGTGCAACAGCCCATTTTCGATGTTTATTTTATATGGAATCTGATTAATAACGTCTCATAATAATGAATTAAATTAATCACTATTATCCTGAAGCTTAAAAAAAAGCATGGAAAATGTTTATAATATAAAATGAAAATTGCAGAGTTTTAGGGTTTATATTAAAATGCAATTTTGCTTGAAACTGAATAAAAAACAACAAATTTTCCTTTTGACTATCATAGCGAAAAAATCAGGTGAATTAATTTGCATTTTTTAAATTTAAGATAATATTATCTTGATCTATGCAATATCAAGCAAATAGCACCTTGAAAAGGATTCTTTTGCCCTCTCAAAAGAGACTGTCAATTATAAATTTAAACAAATTAAAATGGAATTGGAAACAGAAGACACTCCAGCCTTCATATCAGATTCCACTGATTATGATATTTTTCT
>CATKHM010001306.1:0-10253 GCA_949751825.1 Blepharisma undulans | reverse complement strand
GATTAGGTATCATTGAACTCAATTTGATTCCAGAAATAGAAGAAAGGAAAACAAAGCTGAATCAGTAATTTTCATATAGACTTCTAAGGCATCATATGGAGAATTCACAAGATTTAGATCGTTATATTCAACCTAAAACCTTCCTTTTAGCTTTGCCAAAAGTGACTTTTGATGATCAAGGCTTTTTAGGGTGGATATGATATAAATTAGATTTACCGAACAGCAATAAAGGGAAATTCTATCTGGATACTCAATGGAAAGATGTGAAATTCTATGGGGAAGGATGGGCGCATTGCCAAGGACGCTATCTTTCAAGCAATAATTATTATTTTACTAAAATAGTTGTTGATCAATTAAAGCCAAGTCCACGAAAATTAGTCATTTTAGATACAGACATCATTGAAATTAACTAATAAACATCTTATACAAATATTGCTTAGAGCTAATTCAAAGAAGATAAATAATAGTAGTAAATATGACATGATTTAAGATTTATATCTTTTACAGATATTTATTTTATTAAACTTTTATTGTTAACTTTGATTTAATATAAAAATTTGATAATTATTTTATGTTAATTATGTCCCCAATATTCTCATGTAAATGTGGTTTATAATAAATGTTAAAACATTGCATTACTGATTTAAATTTTCAACATAAGAAAACCTCTCAATCCTAACTAAAGAGATCCAGCTGATAAAATTTCAAATAATTTGACAAGATGATAATTTTCAATTAATTTTGAAATGATTTTGTTCTCGAATTCTAATTTAATTTCATTATCTGACTTTTAAATGATCATTTTTACAAGTTTTTAATAATTTATGGCCAGAAGCCATTCAAATAGTCCTGACAAGGAGTTAGAAGGCGCAAGCTTATATATTACCAATTTAAGCTACTCGGCCAAAGAAGAAGACTTGCAAAAGACCTTTGAAGACTACGGGAAAATAGTTGATTTCAAAATCATAAAAGACCCAATTTCTAATAAGTCAAGAGGGTTTGGCTTTGTGACCTATGAAAATCCCGAAGACGCCGATAAAGCCAAAAATGAACTTAACAACAGCAATGTCGGCGGAAGAGAGCTAAGAGTAGAAAAAGCCCGCAGAAACAAAGCATATGGTCCAACACCAGGTAAGTATATGGGAAATGATAAGTATAGAAGAAGTCCAAGAAGAGACAGAGACTATCGTGACAGAGACAGGGACTTCAGAAATCGCAGCAGAGATAGAGATTACCGCGACCGTGATCGTGACAGAGACTACAGAGATTACAGAGACCGGTCAAGAGAAAGGGACAGCTACAGAAACAGAGACTACCGGGATAGAGACAGCCGCAGAGATCGCAGAAGCCCAAGAAGTCCCAGAAGAAAGTCGAGATCTCCTCAGAGCAGATCAACCTTCACTTAGATATCATTAATCAGCATGCCAGTGTTTCTGGTGCTTTTTTAACAGTTTGTCAACTCAGAGTACATTATAAGCAGTTATGTTGTCAGTTTCTTTCTGTGCATAATTCATTCAGACTAATCAATTACTACATGCAGATTTATATTTCAATCTGATGTTGAGGTTATTTAAAACTGTTTTTGATCCACACATACAATCTAATATTAACAATTTATACTTAATTTTAGCATGAAGACGAGAAAGACGTGGAGAGAGGAAGTCATTTCATCTGATTTCAATTCAGTAAACAGACAAAGGATCAAGGCTACTCATTCAGAAATTATGCGAGATCTTCAGCTCATCTCTGAGTGTAGTTCGAAAATCATGTACAACAAGCAATCCATGTACCCTGAGCTTGACTCTTACGACCCTAGAAAGCATACAAAAGTACTTTTCATGTAGAGAACCAAATGCTTGAAACCCAAAACTATGCAAGATGACGATATTTCAGGGATCCTGGGTCTGGCGTCATTTATCAGTGAAATCGAGGCTGTCAACTCTCAAGAGCCAGCGCCTATGCCAGAGCTACCGAAAAAGAAGCCGAGGGTAAGTCAGAGTAAAAATAATCCCAACAATTTTGACCATAATCCGATGTCCAAGATTCACCAGCTCATGAAAGGGATGAACCAGAGAGCTGGAGTAAACAGCCAGGTAGTAGGCTCTTTTAGTTATTCGGTAGGGAGTGCAAAGCCGATTAATATGGCTGCTCAAAAGAGTAAACCAATAGGGCAGGATTATCATAGATGTGCAACGCATTTGTCCATTGCGTTGTATATAAAAAGTTTACAAGAAAATATGAAGTTAAAGAAGCAAAAGGTGGAAAAATAATTTTTATAATGTTTATTTAACTTAATAAATACTCATAGCAAATTGGAATGAAATAATAATTTCTCAAAATTATATTAACAAATTGCGATAACTACCTTATTAATAATTTTTCAACAATTTTTATGTAATGATGAATTCATCATGCTATTGATAATAGATAATTCTATTCGAATTGATCTCCTAATAAATGGAAGCAGCTAAAGAGTATAAAATAGTTACTCTTGGAGAAGGAAGAGTTGGAAAGACTTCTCTCACATTAAAAGCAGCTCGAAATGTATTTCATGAAGACGAACAGTCTACTGTTAATGCCAATTTCCTTATTAAAGAAATCACAGTTCAAGGAGTTAACATCAAACTTAATCTTTGGGATACAGCAGGCCAAGAGCGTTTCAGAGCTTTAGCTCCGAATTACTATCGAGGAGCAAAAGGAGCTGTTATTGCATACGACATTACTGATAGATCATCTTTTGATAGAGTGGTTTCATGGGTAAGAGAGCTTGGCATGCAAGCTGATAAAGATATTTGTATAGTTATAGCTGGAAATAAATGTGACAGAGAAAGTGAAAGGCAAATACCTAGAGCTGAAGCATTAGAATATGCAAGGAAAGTTGGTGTCACACATTTTGATACCAGTGCTAAGACGGGTAAAGGCGTAGAAGAAATTTTCCAGGAATTGGGAAGATTAGTGTATGAGACGCAGCAAAAATCTGCAGAATCAACTCAGAATAAAAGATATAAGTCAAGAGCAGGCAAAAACGTAAAAATACAGCAAAATCAAACCAATGATAAAGAGAAAAAACAATGCTGCGGATAATTTATAGATTTCAGGTAATTTTATTATTCTTATTAGACTTTTATCCTTCTTTATTTTCTACTTGCTCACCATCTCCCTGCTCTTCAGCTAGTTTTTTAGCTAGCCTCTCTTCTCTCACCTTTATTATTTTATCACAAATTTCTTCAATTTTTTCTGCTTTTCCTCTATTTTTAGATACTAAAATTTCTCGCTCGCTCAGCTTTTTAATCAAATTTTCATAAAATTCCTGAGTGCCCAGACTAGATCTTTCTATCATTTTATTGAGCGCAGCCAATCTTCCTTCCCAGCTCATGTCCTCATCTTTGGCAGTTTCTTTGACAGACTGAAAGTACTGTTTATTGCCCGTTTTCCTCTTCCAGAACATCATATTTTCTACTTCAATTGCCATGTCAATCAACTCTTTGGTGTCACTTGCGATGCTGTCAGATTGAATTTGTTCATACTCATCAGTTACTTTTGCTACAAGTATAGTCATCATAATGATTGGATTTATCATAATTCCGAAGGTAAGAACTCCCATTTCAATAAAGCCATAACTTTCAGCTTCTGTAGAACCTAAAATAAGCCAATAAGAAACTCTGAGATTATTCATGAGATCAATATTTCCAGATGGATCTTTTACAATTACAACAAATAAAAAGCAAAAGCCAACTGCCATAAAAGTCATCATTACCAGAAATCCTCCCATGCTTGCAAAGCAGTGTATGAGTAAATTAATAAAATATCTTGTTGAGTCAAATAATCTGAAATATGACACTCCTCTTGCCCAACTAATAAATGTGACTAAAGCAAAAAGTGAATTTGCGAATCCAAACAAATGAAAAGATGACGAATCTTTTTCATCAGCTTTTATTAAGAATACTAAATTGGTTGTTGCTTTAAAAAAATCATTGCTTCATTCAATAATATTATAAGCCAGCAATAATATAGTTCTTGCCCAATCCACATAATTTCATACGAATTTAAAATACGATCTTCCTGACACAACCATTTGATAGATTTCATAAAACATCAATAAAATATTCATAATAAAAACTATCATCAAAAAAGTCGGATCTTTTGCGAAAAATGAGGTATAAAGTGATAGCATGACTAAATAAACATAAAAAACGCTGCCCTGGATAATCATTGGAAGCCTTGCAGACTCTCATTTATAGTGAGCTATATCCAAGATAATAGGGGTTCTAAAAATCTCTTTATTTTGGCACTCAGAAATAGAACTGAGAAAATCAATACTTTCTTGACTCCCCATTGAGAAATTGAAAGGGATGCACGTTTCTTTAAAGCATATAGAAACACCTTGTGTGCTAATGTCTTCCTCATCAAAGAAATCTTTTACTTTAGCTCTGAATTCATTTGATAAAAAACAAATAGGCAAAACAACGTTAGATTCGCAGAATCTTGGGAAACTTTTCCTTTTGACTTCCTGATAAATAATTTCATAAATATCAGCCAACTTTGGAAAGCCAACATGGTTCATTCTAATTATCTCATTTTCCAACATTTGTAGCCAAAAAGGATTGATTTGTGCATTTAAGCATACAGAATCAACAATTTCATCTCTAATTGCTTTATAATCTTTTAGCATGGCTATATAAAATGGGTTGAATCCTACTTTTGATCGTATTATAGATATATTATAGCATAGAGACGGAACTACATATTCTTTCAGGTTTAAATAAACATAAAAATGCAATGGATTGATAAGCTGAGGAACCATTACAAACTGATCCATAATTGGATTATGCACAGGATTTTGGTCAAATAGTATGTCTCTCATATATGCGAGGAAAGGCTGATGATATTCTGATGGGCCTATTAATCTTGTTTCTTTTGTTTTCAATGGATTTTCTTCTGCTAAAATATAAGATTTTTCACCTGTTGCAATATAGGTTTCATCTAGAGATATATTCAAGCAATTAATAGGCTGCTTATGATCCATATAAGAAATCTTGATTCTATATTTCAATGAAATGATATTGATTTTTTTATCTTTGCCAGTAGTCATGAATAAATCATTATTATTCATCAGCACAATCCCAGTAACTAGTCCTGCGTGCACATGAAAGCTTGATTCTTCACAACATTCTTCTATATTTCATACTGAAACATCTCCTATCATACCTCCAATTATCAGGAGCTTATCTTTTTTGTCAATAGCCATAACATTAACAGGCTCTTTAGCATTGAACCATCCCAGCTGATTTGCAGTCATGGCATTCCAAATTCTGATAGTTTGGTCACTGCTTCCAGAAAAAACCTTTCGCCCTGTGTTGCTTACACATACAGACCAAATGCTTTGACAGTGACCTTTGCATTGCAGCTTGTTCATTGTAGACAAAGTTCATATGGAAATCAATGAATCTCCGCCACCTGTTATTAGTCGAGAACTGTCAGGAGAAAAACACAAATCTCGAATTAGTCCATTATGAGCTTGAAGTCTATGGATTTCTTGAAAAGAAAGGCCATCAATAATATAAAGAGTTCCAAGCTCATCTCCTACAGCAATGTATTTTTTATTTGGTGATACACTAATTTTGAGGCCATTGCCCAGAGTATTTATAAGAGGAACTGGAGATCCGGACTCATCCCAATATTTGACAATTTTGTCAGTGCCACAAGAAACAATATTATTGGAGTCTGGTATAAAGGCTACTGAGTTATATTCACAATTATTCAGATCTTTTAAAATAAAATCTTCAAATTCATCAGGGAACCTTCATATATGAGCTGTCATGTCTACGCTTGTAGACACAAAGAAGCACATATCTGGAGAGATTTTAATCTTCTTAATAGAATCTGTGTGGCCTTTCATTAATTGTTCAGGAGTCTCTTTTCGGAAATTTCATATTTTCACAAAACTATCATCGCCTCCTGTTATAATCACTGGTTTTGTTTCACACATTCGTAAAGCTGTGGTAGCACCGTTGTGAAGCACTTTGCTCTTCAAAAGAGTTCAATCAGTTGTGTTTCATATAGAAATCTGCCCATTTGAGCTGCCAGAAGCCAAAGCATTCAAGCCTGAGCTAATTGCTAAACAAGTCACTGAATTTTCAGCAAGCTGAGCAATTTCTGTTTCTGTATCAATGCTGAAAATTTTGATTATTCCATCCTCCCCTGCGCTAGCTATAAAGGAGTTGTCTTCTGCGATGACAAGATCATTAATTTTTCCTTCATGTGAAAATAATATTTTGTTCTCTTGTAAATTCAATAAATTTCAAGCTCGAATTGTTCCATCAAATCCAGCTGAGTAAAATTTTTCTTTTGATAAATCATAGCATAATTTATTAACAGATCCTGAATGACCCAATAACTCAAGCTCAAGCTGGAATAGTGGCAATTTGTAGCATCGAATTGTTTCACTTTCACCACAGACAATTAAACGATTATTTTCTTCATCTACGATTAGATCATATAATGCGCCGATTCCTAAACATACATCATTAGCTATTTTTCCTTCTTTGAGATTAAAACAAGTGATATTACCTCTCTCAGTAGCAAGATAAACAAGTTCGTTGTCATCTGATATAAATAAGCTGTTAATTGTTGACGAAAGAGATATAGAAACCTCAGCGCTATTAATAATAAATTTGCTTGCACTAAGCATCATTTTGCTAAGAGCTTTTTCTTCTTCTGATTGATGGAGTTCAGCTTCTCCTTTTGCTGCCAATACTGTGTAATCTTTTGTTTTTGCATCAGTTTCCATAAACGATGTTAGATTGCTTGATGAGCCCAAGCTTAGCAGCATTATTTAATATTAGAAAAAAATTCTCTTATATTCATAAAAAAATCATTAAACCTATTTTTTAAACAACCCTAAAAATACTCTGACGCAAAATCACCCATCCTTTCGTTGCCATTTCCAATAATTATCATATAAATTTAAATATCAATGGAAGGTACAGGCCGAGCAATTCCTCTTATAGTCTATCAAGAACGCGAAGGCTTTAAAGTAACTCCTGAAGGTCTTCAGTTTTTAAACTCAATTAAAACTAAAATTGCTGTAATCGCAGTAGCAGGGAAATATAGAACAGGAAAAAGCTATATGCTAAATAAAATAATCCTCAATATAAATTCTCAAGGTTTTGGAGTAGGACCAACTATTAACCCTTGCACAAAAGGACTATGAATATGAAGCCAACCAATTGAAATCAGGACCCAGAACGGAGAAGACGCAACATTATTGGTCATCGACAGTGAAGGACTTGGAGCATTTGATGAAGACGCAAATCATGATACTCGGATTTTTATTTTAACAGTACTTTTGAGCTCCTTTTTCATCTACAACTCTGTTGGGAGCATTGATGAAAACGCTTTGAATAATCTAAGCCTCATTGTGAATTTAACCAAAAATTTGCAGGTGAGATCAAGTGATTCTGAGCTAGATGTCGATGAAGTTTCTTCTTATTTCCCAAGTTTTTTGTGGGTGCTAAGAGACTTTGCGCTGCAATTAGTTGACCAAAAAGGAAATGCAATTACAGCGAAAGAATATTTAGAAAACTCTTTGCAGCCTCAAAAAGGAATTAGTGATTCTATTGAGTCAAAAAATAGGGTAAGAAAATTATTGAAACATTTTTTCAGAGATAGAGACTGCTTTGCACTAGTAAGACCATCTGAAGATGAAAGAGTTTTGCAAGAACTTGATAGAGCTCCAGACTCTGATTTAAGACCTGAATTTGTAAGAGATAAAGCAAATTTAAAAAAATTAATTTACAGAAGAGCCAAAATTAAAACTTTTAATGGGAGAGATTTAAACGGAGAGCTTCTAGCTGGTCTAGCGGTTTCTTATGTTGATGCTATCAATAAAGGCGCAGTCCCTACAATAGAAGGAGCTTGGCAAGCCGTCGTCAACTCGGAAAGTCAGAAAAACATAGATTTAGCTTCACACGAGTATGATAATTTAATGCGCACACAAATTTCCAATCAACTTCTCACCCCAGAGCAATTAAAGTCCCTCCACAAAAATTGCAAAAAGAATGCAATCAAATTTTTCAAAGAAAAAGCATTAGGAGACAATACAGACCATTTCGAACATTTGCTTAAAAAGAAGCTTTTAGAAAGATTCGGATTTTTTAACGCCCAAAACGAAAAAAAGGTCCTTGAGAAATGTGATGATATTTGTGCAGATCTTATGCAAGAAATGCAAGACAAGCTGAAACGATCAGAATTTGGAGATTTTCAAATATTTAAAAGGGAAATTGAAAAAAAAATTAATGACATAAAGAAAACTGGCCCACAAGGAAACGCAGTGGAATGGAAGCTAAAAGAAGTCTCATCTGCTTTATTAGCAGAAGGAGCAGAATATATTAGCAGAAGTGCTATGCTGGAGCAAGAAAATGCGACAAGAAAAATATCACATCAATTAGAATTCGTGAAATCTTCACTAGAAGCTAAAAAGGAAGAATTTTCAAAGGAAAGAGAATATTTAAAAAACAGAATCCAAGAGCTTGAATCAGAAAATTATCGCCTGAAAGCTGCTTATGCAGCCTACGAAATGAAAATAGAAGAACTGAAGAACGAAAAAGAAAGGCTTGAAAACAACTTTAAAAAGAAATATGAAACTTTGAAAGATGACCAGAAAGAGCTGAACAGTGAACTTAGATCTAGATATGAAGAAACACAAAAACTTTATAATGATTTACAGCAGAAGCACTCAGTGGAAGTAAATGGGCTGCAAAAAGAACTAGCCTTAATGAGGCAAGAGATTAACTGAAAATCACAAGAAATCAGTGACTTGAAGAAAAAAAGGGATGAAATGGACGCTTTATTCAAAGAAATGAGAGCTCAACTTAGGTTAGCCAGAGAAGAAAATGAAGCCAATGAAAATGAGCTAAAAAAATTGAAATCTGCACAATCAAATAAAAACCAAGAAGGAAATGAGGCTCCAAGTGACTGAGTTCGTGAGCGAAATTTCCTCAGAAACCAAGTTGAAAGCTTAAAATCTCAAATCGACGACAACAAAAACATCCAAGAAGCCTTAGTCAAAGCTCTGCAAGCCAAAAGTTTCGAAAAACCCAAGGAAGCTGAAAAAATCATGTCTTATTCAGTTGACGAAATGGAAGACCGATGCCAAATGCTTGAAGAAAAACTAGAAAAGCTCAGCAATGTTAAAAAAATGATTGACAATGCTTCAGCTTTGCAATGTAAATTATGTGGAGAAATATTCGGAAGAAAAGTGTTTAATGCGCACATTTCATTATGCTCCAGACGAGCAAACCAGTCAAGAGATTCTGGACAGTTTAATATAGTGGTTGTAGAGTCCGTCATTAAAGATTCAGCTGACCAAAAGTCTTATACTGAATTCATTATTACAGTCACTTATCGTGGAGAAAGCTGAACTGTCAACAAAAGATTTAAAATGCTGGAAAATCTGCATATGAGTTTACAAAGAGAGTTTCCTGAGATTCAGTTACCAGATACAGGGAACTTGTTTGTGCAGCAGCAGTCGTCTTCTTTGTTTAGCTCTAAAAAGCCAATTCCTACAGAGGAGAAAAAAAGAGCTTGCCAGCAATATTTAATGGAGCTCGCAGCAATTCCGTCTATAAAAAACTCAAGGACTTTTAATGACTTTTTGTGTGTTAATCAGCATTTTGATGAAGAAGTTCCTGCTAGAAGAAAATAGATTAGTCAATTAATGCAGAATTAATAGAGTTAGGTTTTTTTATGTTTTTTTGTAGGTTCCAAGTCCTCCTCAGAATTTTGAGACTTAACCACTTTTCCAGCGACTCTTTTACTTGTAACAGTCTGTTGCAGGTTGTTCATAGGCTGAATGGTTTGTTTGGTAGTTGTTACTGGGTTTCTAATCGGCACCTGGGTAGGCAGCTTTGGGATTTGATTTACTATAGCTGGAGCTTGAGTACTTTTTATAGCTGAGTATCCTCCAGAAGATTTTTTGTTGGCTGAATTTTTTACTTCTCTTATTTTATCTTCCAAGGATTTTTTTTCAATTTCTTTTTTAATCACGTGTTTCTGAAGGTTTAGCAAAATCAATGATTCCCTTTTAAGTTTTTCATAGAGCTCCACTACTTCTTGTGTAGGCATTGGCCTATCAGGTATTCCAATCACCTTTAAAATTGTTTCAATCTTTCTTTGCAGCCTGGAAGGTAAAGTAGGCTGAGTCAAAAAGTAGCTTCTCAAAATCGGTGTCTTGGGAGGCTCTTTCTTAGCTG
>CATKHM010001305.1:0-10255 GCA_949751825.1 Blepharisma undulans | reverse complement strand
CAATTATTTTATTAAGCCTTCTCTTTTTCAAAGCTCATAGACTAATTGTGATTATTTTTATGGCAAGATTTCCTATTTCTATTCTGTTTTTTAATCGTTTTTGAGCAGCAAGAATTAAATCAAATTCAGATAGATGATTTTCACATAAAAATAGCATTAATGTAAGTCCTAATAAGGAGCATTCTTTTTCCAGCTCTTTTGTGATCACTGTGGATCCAAAACCTAAATAAATTCAGTCTTCAGCAGAAATTGAAACCTTTTTCGTAATAGAATGATGAACGCTCATTAAAATTTTTTTGTGAAAATAATTGTCTATATTAAACCTAAGTTTTGCTATTTTTCTCAAAGAAATGATTTCTTTCTTTTGAGATTTTGAAGGGCAAAACTTAGAATTTTTCTTGCAGCAACAAAAAAGTCTGAACAAGCAAAATTTCGTGCTTGAACTTTCTTCGGGAATTGAATCTTTAATAGGATTTATCATTCTATCAATAACTCCTTTATAGTTGTAATATAAATCATCACTCCTTCCTAGAGCTGTTACGTTTAAAGGTTCTGCCTCTTCATTTTGCTTAGAGCTTTGCAGTTCTATATCAGGGCCTTCTCTCATTAAGAATTTTTCAGGGCTTATAAATGGCAATCTTTCAATAGAGTTTCTTTTAGAGTCTATTCTATTGTGCTGAGGCTCCAATGTAAATAATGATTGAGGACTTAACGGAGAAAAAAATTTTGATGGAGATTCAAAAGGTGGAACAGGACTTTCACTTTCTGGCATTGGTGAGGCATCAGCAAACAAAATTTCAACTTCGTTTACAACAGAAAGATCTGTAGGTAAAAATTTCTGTGTATGATTAGGGCTACTATGTCTTCTGGAAAATACAGAAAGTTGAGATTTGCATGAAGTCATTCTTTCTAAACCTTCTTCAAAATCTGATTCACCTGAACTTGCTCCTCTTGGAGTCATATATGCAGAATTGTCATGCAGAGTCGAATTTTTTGAGTGATTACCTTCCTTTGAACTTGGTCTTGATTTATTTTCAATTTCAATTGTTAAGGATGCTCCTTTAGTTGACTTTGTCCTTCGCGGAGTAACTGCAAGTAGCATACTTTCAGATTTTCTTTCATTCATTTCAGTAAGACTTTCTCTGTCAAAAACTACTTCTATTTTGGGGATAAATTTTATTTTTCTTGGCTGCTCTGATTTTTGTTTTCAAAGACCAAGAGGTTCAGGGTCTTCGCTTTCAACTTTCTCATCTTCTTCTATTTTAAGAGGAATAATGGTTTCACTTTTATTAAGATCTTTTGTGTTTTTTCTTTGCAGAAAGTTTTGCTGCTCTAAGTCAGCAAATTTGTCTGAATTTGTGCTTTGAAAGTTTGCCCTAGTAGAATCGTCTTTCTTTGAGTCAAATTCTTCTAATTCAAATTCTATATCATTAGGATTTATAGAGGGATTTTCAATATTTTTCAAGCTTTCAAGTTTTGCGTCTATTTCTTGTTTATCATGAATTTCTTCATTGATCTCAGCCATAATTTTATTTTCTTTGCTGTTTATTTCTGTATTTTTAATAATTTCAAGGCTTCCATGCTCTTCTGAATGCATTTTACAGCGACAATTATAATGGCATAAGAAGATCTAGATTTATTATAATTCATAAGAATTTGAGTAGTTAATATCTCCAATGGCGAATAAAAGGATATAAATTCCAATAAAGAAAAAAATTATATCCATCGATGATTTTATTCATAAAATAATTTTATCTGAATATTTTAAATAAATGGTATATTAAAGAGATATATCATAAAACTTAAACAAATAAGAAATTATCTCAATTAGTCTTACTCATCTTTTTTCTCATTTTCGTTCATAATCATTTCAATAGTTGGTAGTGTATTATCAGGAATATCACATACTTTGAAGCTTTTCAGGCCCCACTTTCCGATCCCATTTCTAATTAAAGCTCTTGCAAATGCTTTTGGTGTTATTCTTGGCTTTTCACTGCTGATTTCTGAAGCTTCTCTTATCAACTGTTGCATTTTCTGCTGAGAAATGCTTCGATCAATTTTTCTAGCTTCATATTCAAATTGATTTGCATCTATATAATCATATTTTCCTACATTGCTCATAATAAAAGCCGCATCTCTTCTTTGCCTTATCATAAAAACTTCCGTCAAAGCGTTTAAAAATGAGGATTTCGAAATAATATATTTCCCACTCTTATTTTGCTGTGTAAAAGACTTCATATTTACCATAGACAAAAAGGTTTCTTTTCTGAATTTTCCTTCCTTGTAGATATCAAGTTTTTCAAAAAATTTTTTTATTCCATCTGGAGTAACCCACAGATCTAAAATTGTCCTACAGCCTTTGATAAATTCAACACAGTTGATAGCGCAGTCTCCGTTTTTATCAAGCAATCCGTACAAACCTTCTGGAGTTTTGCCAAGCTTAGCCATTTTATGAGTCAGTTTGTAAGCAACTAGCTCTTCTATAGGAATATTCTTTGGCTTCATGAGTTCAAGTGCCAATGTACCTCCTTCTCTGTCACCAGCAAATGTACGATAAATATATTCAAACACATCTGTAAGATAAGCATAGCCACCAATAGCTGCATATTCCAAAGCTTCTCCTTTTTTCACTGTCACTTTTTTCCCTGTTTTATGCTCCAAAGCAATTTTTATTTTTTCAAATCTTTCATTCATGGCACAAAAATCAGCTCTCACTTTGACAAGATATAGCATAAGATAAAAAGGAATTGGCTGAGGATGATAAATTTGCAAAAGTCTGCAATAAAAAGTTCCATAAGGACTTCCTTCTGCCAATTGCTGCTGCAAAGCAGGGACAAGTTGCGATAAAGTTTTCATAGCAAGCTTAGGGATCCCAAACACTCTTGTCAAATGTTCTATTAGAAAATCAGTCATCAATCTTGGTCTTCTGCCATCTGCAATATCTTTTAAATCAACTTTCATTTTGCTGTTCATAAGTTCCTCTAAAAATTTAAACATGTTAGCAGGTGTCATAGGCTTCTCATTGCTTAAATTTGCTTCTCGTAAAGAGCTTATTATTGTATTGTTTGCTAATAAATATTCAGCTTCTTCCTCTATGACTGAAGTATCTTCTTCGTCATGAAGAATAATTTCATCTTCTTCATCTAATTCTTCAGGTTCTTCATCAGCAGCTCATCTCCATCTTTTGAAAGCAGAATCAAGGCTATTTGCAATAAGTGAAGCAAGTCTACTCATAAACATTTTTTTCATTTTCTCAGTTGATTGACTATGCAATTCTTCATATTCTTGATTTAGGATGCTCAAAGCGCTTTCGTCAACTTCTAATTTTTGGTTTAATTCATCAATTTTTGAGGTAAGGGAATTCAAAATTTCTTCTTGATCTGATAGTGCTCCTTCTGTATGGACATTTTGCCAGAATTTGACGTTTTGAGCCAGTCCAGCTTCATGCTGCTTAAGCTCTGAAATTCTGTTTTCTAGATTTTCGTAGATTTTTACTGTTTCCAAAGACTCTTTATAAAGTTTGTCTGCGCTATTCTTTTGCTGCTTCTTTAAAAATACTTCATTAATTTTGTCATTTAATTTGTCTTCAAGATCATTTATATCCTGTGATGTTACTTTATTTTCTTGACAATATTTTTCAGATGTTTTGATTTCATTGCTTATTTCTGTTATTTTATTAGTTTTTTCTTTTATTGCTGCTTTGTACTGTTTAATTTCTTCACTATCAAATTTTCCATCTGGTCTTTTTTCTAATTCTCACTTATTCTTAACATCTATAGTTTCTTGTTTAATTCTTTCAATTTCTCTTTTAGCTTCTTCTATTTCTTCATCCTTTTCTTTCTTCTTTTCAGTGAAATTTTGAAAGTTAATTTTTCTATTAAGAACTTCAAATTCTTTATCAAATTCGCATCGAGATACTAAATTCATAGCCAAAGTTTGGAAATCTTTTGAGTTATTACTGCTTAGGTTGTCTTCTTTGTTTTTCAATTGAGTTAATTGAAATGATAAATATTGATCAGATCCTACACTTTTAGATAATTCTTGAAGGATTGAGTTAATTTCCAATGATTTCTCTGAATTCATTTTTTCGATTCAAGATAAAAGATCAGCTAATTTGTTGTTAATTGTGCTTTCTACTTTATTTTCGATTGTAATATCTTGGGATTGACTGATGATAAAGGATACTGGAGAAGCCGGATCGAATAGGTTGGTTTCTCTATTTATTTGGTCTATCATATATTATAATGAAAAAAATAAATTAAGAATTTGGGCATTTTAGTAAAATTTGCATTATTCAGATAGATTCTAATATATCCTCTTCAAAATTATATTTCAATATTTTAGTATATTAAGTTTGTTAAGCCTTTAATTTACCTTGAAAATCTTATCAAATTTTCTGTTCATAATATTTTAGTTTCCATTTATATAATAAATTGATGCAATTTCAAAATAATATTAAAATTATCAATCACTACACATCTCTTTCACGAAGCAGATTAAATAAGACTTTATAATCTCTTGAATATTGCTATTTAAAAGATACAATAAAATAATCCAATCATTATTTTAATGAGGATTTAATATTATTATATCAATGGAGCAGAATAACACCAATACGAACAATGAAGAAAACATTTCAGTAGTCCCTCTTGTTACAAGTAATTTTACTGACTATTTTGAAGACATCCTACATAATGATGCAGCTTCTCTACTATTTCAATCAGAAGTTGATGAAAACGATCTCAAATCATTGCTAAAGAAGATCAAGCGTTCTCTCAAAGATCATAAACTATCTACTAAAAATAAAGAAAGGTCATCTCAAGCAAACCAAATTAAGTGCAATGACCCATCATTTTCAGAGGAATTTGATGGTTTTGAAACGCCAGAATTAATTTATAACGAAATCAGCAAGGTCGGATATAGCTTTTATAATTCAGATTCAAAAAATAAGTGGAAAATCGGGCATGTGCTGACTAAAATTGCTGCAGAAAATGGCAATGGAGAAGCCATGCACAATTTAGGCATTGATTATATGCGTGGACTTGGATGTGAAAAAAATCTAAAATTAGCTTGTAATTGACTGTCTAAATCATCTGTGAAAGGGATCAGTTTATCACAGACAAAGCTGGAAGAAGCTTTGAGGATGGCAAAAGCAGAAGAGGAAGAGAAAAATTCGAAATGCATGATATTTTAATAGTTGATTATAACCAATATCATTATCTATTTAAACATGAGCTTATTAACGTTTAAAAATGGTAAAATCCTTGTTTTTCATTGAAAATTATGATGGTTTAGCCAGATTCATTATGCTTTTCAAACATGAATTTTTCAAAGTTCTTGTAATTTAAAAATATCCAGAAGGCATCGAGTGATATTATATGAACAAATATAAGCTTTGTTTGAGAATTTTGAGCAAAAATGAATACTTTAAAAATTTAATTGGTGGATTTGGAGTGAAATAAATAAAATAAATGCTATAAGTATTTTAAGTTTATTTTAAACTCGGTGCGAAACCAATTCGGTTTTTTTTACAAGCAATATCAAATATGATATTTGAAATTTTAAGTAATTTTTATTATAATGAATAAGGCCTTTTTCCCATTTTTAAAAGACCAAGTGACGTCTATCGTCGCCTGAAGTTTATAAATTTTTATCCAAGTGTTTTCGCCGATTATTGCTTAATTATAACATAATAATCAATTTAAGCAAGAATTGAGGAATCAAAAATTAATTTTCCATGCAATTTCTGGAAGAGTAATGAATATTCGTTATCTTAATTATTGATAATAATCGTTCATATCCTTTGTTACTTTTTCTTAAGCTTGCCCTCTACAATTTAACTTAATTTTACCATCAATTTTAGATTAATTTTCTCTTCTTGAATTAAAAATTATATTTTCATACTTCTATTCAAACTTGTTGAACATATTCTGATCACCAATATGGGCTGTCATAATAATAAAATGTCCAAGATTTTATTCCTTTTCGTAGCTCTCGTCGCTCTATCCAGTGCCGAAGTTGAAGTGCCAGCCTCACTATTCCAAGGAAACTACGACGGCTTCAGAACCTTCGTAGGCGCCTTCATGAACGGCTATACCAACTCACAGTACACTCTCCCAGCAACTTGCTTAGACCAAGCCTCCCAAGGCAAACTTGACGCTGATATGGTCAGCATCATCACAGACGTCCTTAAATTCCGCCCAATGGAAACCTACGCAAGCCTTGAAGTCTTTGCTCAAGACCTAGAAAAGATGGCATCCACTTGTGGAATGAACCAAATCACCACAAACTTGAACGCTGACTTGAAGAACAAAGGCAGCTGGTACGTTGTCGGAAACCTCATATTGCAGAAAGCTGTGATTGAGTCATACATTGCTGCTTCAACACTCGAGATCCTCGCCTTCAAGTTTGACAAGGCAGGAAAAGATTTTGGAACCGCCATGAGATACATGGTCCCACCATACACTGGAAAATCCATGCTATCTAGCACATCAAGCCCAATTGCTGAATTTACCCAATTTGGCAAAGGACTTCTTGACGGCTTTGAAGGTCAAGTGTCAGCTACAGGCGCCTGTTACAATGACATCACCAAATTCTTCGGAATTTTCGAAAATGGTTATGCAACCATTGAGAAAATTATGACCTTTAACATTGCGGCAATTGATGACTTAATTGCTGAATTTAAAGAGATTGAGCCACAAATGAAATTAGTTTCAAGCCAATGCCCATTTGAGACATTGTTCGCCTCAGTTGTTTCTAGCTTAACAACTGAAAAAGGCCTTAAAGCCTTGTATGCCAACTATTACAACTCACTCGCAGTTATTGATGCAGATATTGAAAATGTACTTAACTGCTCAGCCAACCTCTACACTTGTGGTAAGAGCTTAGGAAATGCCATTGACTTATTATTCAGCTGGAACCTCGAGAAGCCAAGTAAGACCCCAAGCTTTCTTTCTTTTTAAATAACATAACAGGCTGCTTAATATAATAAATAAATCGTTTCTATTAGCTTGCTTCTTAATAAAAATATTAAATTTATTTCTTTTTAGGCTTGGCTTTTCCTTTCAATTTTGGATCTGGCTCTTCAACGTAGGTAGCGTCTTCTTCAATGGTTCTAATACAAAATCCATCAATTTCATAAGGGTTTACGTTAGAATCTGGCTCTAAAAGTACAAGCTGATATACAGTTTTGTTATTTAATAGAGATATGGCTTGATCATCCAATCTTTGATTTAAAAATTTTCGATTTCCAGTTGGATCCAAAACGTCCACATCTCCTGGCGGATTTTGATATTTTTCTTGAAAACTGGCCAGCATATGCAATTTTTCATTAATTTTCTCAACCCTTGCCGATAAATCAGAAATTTGTCTTCTTAAATCCTCTTTAAATGCATTAATTTTTTGCTGTTTTATTTCTTCAGGAGTTAATTCTTTAACTTCTTCCACTTTTTTGCCTTTTTTAGTTTCTTCTTTTTTCGGTTTAGCTTTTTCTGCTTCCTTTTTGGCTTCTTCAAGTTTTTTGGCCTCTTCAAGCTTTTTCGCTTCTTCCAATCTTTTTGCTTCTTCCAATTCAGCTGCTTCTTTTTTCTTGTCTTCTTTTCCGACTTTTCTCCTTCTGCTAAATGCAGGCCTTTCAACGACAACAGGTGTTTTTTCTTCTTCCACAATTGTGTTATTTTCCAATCTATTTAGCTTTTTCTGTTTCCCTTCTATATTTTTTGTGATGTCTTCGATTTCTTTGATAAACTGATTTTGTTTTTGAGTCATCAAAGCGGTTATGTCTGCATATGCTTGTTTTTTGACTGCGTCAATTAACGGTCCTGTTTGGCAGTTAATGTTAAAAACATGGGCTTGCTTATATCCATAGGCGACTTTAATAAACATTTTAATTTAATAATCTCCAATTTTATATTGTGCTGTTGTTCTATCCACAACCACTTTAGCTTTTTTCTCGTTTCTTCTCCACACCAGCTCTGATTGCTGCTTATGTATCAAAATTTTGGCTGCTTCTCTTTGTTTTTCCAGTTCATTTTGAGTCTGAATGGCTACTGACAGCTGAAATTGAACAGAACCGCCACTTTGAGTACTCAACCCATACCTATTTACAACAGATTTTTCTCCTTCTTCATCGAAGCTAAAAGTGTTGCTTAATTCCCATGGGTTTTCTATACGGACACTACCTCCTAAATAAAAAGAATAAATCTCTGATCGCAAAGACTCAATTGGTCTTCACGTTTGAAGAGAGATTTTGTGAAATCCAGGAGTATTAGGGATTTCAAAGAAGCCATATCCTAAGATGTGGTGGCGGCCATAATCATCGACTGAGTTTACTTGAACGCAGACTTGAGGCCATGATCGAAATAAAGCATCTTCAGTTGCTATTAAATTTCAAGCGACCGGGAAGCAAAAATGAGATATGGGTTTTCGATTTTTCCCGCTTGGAACTGCTCTTGAGCAGTGTGTGATAGACTTTCCACGATTAATTAAGTCACTTACGTCAGTTTCTTGGGCTCTTGGGTCATAATAGTCTTCCAAATTGTATTGCCAATTCGGTGGCAATCTTGAATCCATAAAAATATACAAGTTATCATCTTCAAAATCTTTCGCAGACAGCAATTCTCCCATTACAAACACTTTTGCTCCATTATAAGGTGGCGAAATAAAATTTTCCCCCGCCAAATTTTGCCTCAGTTCGATTTCTTTTTGGATAAAAGCAAGATCAGCCATTTTAGAAATATGAAAGAGACATATATTGCAGCGATTATTTCCTTTCTATTAATAGCTGTTTGTATTGCAATATTGATTTTGCAAATAATTTCTAAAGGAGATAACGAAAAAATAGGCAAATTCTCTTTGACTGAGGGAGAATTTTTGAGAGCTCATGTTATTGGAGATTATGGAGAATTAAGAAAAAGCCATGAGTTGAAAAATGGGATGTGGAATGTGGAGTACGTGGCTGAAAAAATGAGAGAGATTGCTGATACTCAGCCTATATCAATGGTAATTTCGGTTGGAGATAATATCTATAATAAGCCTAAAGGAAGTTTCGATGAAAGAAATTTTAAACTCATGCATAAAATTTTTAATGAAGGCTCTATTGGGATGAAACCATGATATCTTGTGCTAGGAAATCACGACTGTAGGGAAGATTTCTCTACTGAAATCGATATGAGCAAACTCTATCCCAATTGAAACATGCCTAAACCTTATTGAAATTCTACAATCAATATAGGAAACTCAAAAAAGGTCAGTTTCATATATCTGAATACCTGCGAAATTGGCTGTGAAGTCACTAAAACATTTCCAAATCTTCTCCCAGAATGCGAAGATAACAAAGAAAAATATTCAAACAAAAAAATCAACAAGCAATATTCTTGACTTGAAAGCACCCTTTCTTCTTTATATAAAGATCCTGCTGTTTCTTGAATAATTGTTGTGATGCATATGCCAATGTTTTCTGCCAGTGAAGCGCATGGCGATAATGAACAATTAAAAACCAGGCTATATCCTTTATTGTTTAAATATAATGTTGACTTAGTTTTAACAGGGCATGATCATCAAATGCAATATATGGCTAGTAAAAAAGGTGCAGAACCCACACCTTTTGAACCAAAAGTCAATGAAACAGGACTGAAATGTGGATATATGGAATATGCACCTTTTCAAAGTGAAGTGGAATTTGAAAAAGGAGAATATTTGCATCAAGTTGTCATGGGAGCAGGTGGAGGAGACCTTGACCCAATTTGTCCAGAAAGAGTCACTGATATGGCAGAGTTGATGTATGCAAATACTAATTATGGATTTGCTGAGCTCTATGCAGATCCAGACTTGGTCAGCATTAATTTTTATGAATATAACAGTTCACAACCTATTTTTACAGCAAATATTCATAGCTACAATTCTACAGTTTCCTCACATCTTCAGAAATCTAATTAATAGAATCTTAATAACAATATCCAATTGAAATTCTTTCATTTTATTCAGATTGCTATTTTTCTTTCAATAATTGCACATATTGTCCTTGAACACCAAGCTTGAAATAATTTGTTTATACTTAATATTTATTTCTTCTGAAATTGAAATACTCTTTCTTCACCTCGCCCACTATTATTACAAAATAATATGAACTCACAATCTATTTAATGAATTGGTCATTTGGTGATGAAATTAAACTAAAAATATGAAGGAGAGGAATATTATTGTCATAATTACATGGATTTTGATCACTGTTTTTGCAATAGTTCTTATTGCTCAA